>CM021100.1:114735719-114998808 GCA_007115665.2 Sequoiadendron giganteum
TATCATAATTTAAATACATTATTCATAGTTATTATAGCTCTAATATTGTTTAAATTAATAAAATAATGTGAAGTAAACCTACATATATAATTTATATTTATCATTTTCTATAGTCATATAAAAGCACAAAGTTATTTTATTTTATTATATATATTTTCACATATTATAAATTTATCTACTGATTTGCATATATAAAAAAATATTAACTTAAATATTATTTAGTACAAAAACAATAAAATAAATTATAATTTTTTCTAAAATCACTATGGATTTTGTACCTCATGTGAAAGTTGTGGTTTCCCAATACTTGTCACAACTCACACCCTGATGAGTGTTGTAGCCTATGGGGGCTACAACCCCTAGTAAGGGTGCACACCTTAAGTGTGCTGGTAGGGCTTGGCCTTGTCTGATACATATTAATATCATTTTTTATAAATATAATATTTTTATTTACATAAATACATAAAAAATATTATATATAAATACAAAGGTTATAAGAATTCTAGATTGAAACTGTGTCAATTTTTACATCAAAATTTAAAATCATACTCCATTATCCATCATTAGGATGACATCCATGAACCATTTGGATCTTTCTATTTTTTGGGGTTCAGTGTCATCCTAAGCCCCCAACCTCCCCTTACCTATTTATATATCCATATTTTCTAATACTATTTTTCACTCTTCTCTTTAACTGTATCTCATCCCAATGATGGATCATGGAATATAATCCAAAATGTTGATGTAAAAATTGGCACATAGTTTCAATCCAAAAATCTTATCATCATTATAATGCATTGTGGAAACTGCATGTTTTTAATATTCATTTAAATTTTTATATATACACACATATATAAATACAAAGTTTAATATCTATTGACACACACACACACATATAATTTTTGATTGATGAATTGAGAATTTTTAACCTAGCCCAAGCTAGCATGGATTCCACAATCGAGGGACCTCCTTACTAACATGAACACAAGTGAAAAATCCACTTCCATGAGCAGAGTAGCTCAATAGGGGCACAAAGCTCACAAGCACACCAACCTAGTAAAGGAATGAAACAACACATGCTTGAATTCCTATCTCATGGCATGGACACCATAAATAGCCTCAACGTTGTGGTTCATGGCCAAGCCTATAAGCACATTGGATTAGTGGAGGCATAGTGCCTGAAATTACAATGGTCCAATAGAGATTTGAACCTTGGCGACCATAACAATACCACCACTTTACCATCACACTATGGGATGAACCCTATTCACACACATATTATATATACAAATATATCAATAATACATAACATTTATATATATTTCACATTTTAGTGATTATATACATATTTGTTTGATAAATAATCATTCCAATATAAGTAAACATTTTTATATACATATGTATATATAGGCATTTTAAATTTAAACAAATAAAATGAATGATTTTTTTCATGTAAACATTCCACAACCACGTTTTGAAAACCAATGGGTGAGGAACAAGTAAAATTAACACATACATTATTATACTTCCTTGGCAATATATGGATTAAAATAAAGCCATAATAGTTTTTGAAGGGGTTTATCCTTTCTCCACACAATGAAAAGTTTCTAAAAACTTTTACATGCTAGAATGAATAAAACACTCATATGGAGATATTTTATTGTATATGTATAGATTCTTATATAGATTTTAAATACCCAAGATTCTTCATTAACATAGAATGAATCATTTAAAATAATAGATCTTTATAAATATTGTAAAATAATATTCTTCTTTCTTCCTTTAGGATTTCTCCACTTTATCAAACTCCATTGAAGTTCCAAGAGTTAATAGATTAATAGTATAGGAGGATTAAAGCTCTCCACCCAACCAATATGACATTGTTAAGCCATATAATTCCCTAGCCATCTCTTGATCCAAGAGAAACATCAGAACATGTTGTGCCTTGCACTCATGCCCCATTTTTTTTCAACAAAATGGTGACCCTCCTCTTTTTCTTTGTTGCATTTTGTCATTTTTCTTCCTTCTTTCTTTTCTCTCTCTCTCTCTTTATTTTCCTTTTTCTTTCCCCCTTTTATCTTCTTTCTTTTCCTCCTCTTGTCTTCTTTCTTTCGGGTACCTTGTTGAGTTGTGGAAAATTGGGCTTTTCCATATTGGTATACCATACACCTTGGTCTCCAATCCTGACTCTTACCAAGGTGCTCGATGCCTCTTTTTTTCTCATCATTTCAGACTTCAAGCATTGGGTATTCGTTATACCAAATGCTTGACCCTCGAATGCCCAACGATGGTGACATCTCGTTGCCTTGAGCCCCACACTAGTCAAATCAATCAATCAAATCAATGGCCCTAACACAGTTTTAATGAGAAATAAATGGAGTTTATATTAGGGGTCACAAAGTGGTTTTTGTGTGCAGTGAAATTCGTTATCTACTAGTGTGCAAAACTAACTAAAGAATGCGAGATAAGAAACTACACTAAACCACCTCGAGATTAGGCTACGCTAAACAAAAATGAAAGGGAGATAAAGATTCAACAAAATGATTATACCTTTCTTCATGTTGATCCTTGGTTGGCCCTTTGATGATTTTTGATGTGTGCTCCTTGGATGATAGCTCGCAATGATGGTGGTAGATGGATGAACGGAGGTAGGTGAATGCAACAATGGATTCTAGATGAAAATGCAAATACTAAGAGATAACAATAAATGGCTAAGATAACTCAAACAACTTGGAAGCATAACTTTGGTATGCATGCAATCACTAACTAACTAGAAGATGCAAGATCCTTTAATGAAGGAAGAGGGGGGGTATTTATAAGAAAAGTTGAATTCTCTAGAGAATTTAACGGCCTGGATTGAGCCACCATGGCCAAGATGGAGGGCTACGGTGAGTTGATGACTCACAAGCTCTCACATATTGGCATGTGGTGAGTGAGTTTTTCAAAGGACAAGGTGAGATGGCAAGGGTACAAATGACATGGAAGAGGCCATGTGGTCCCAAGGTACTTGTAAATATCTTTTGGATGGGAGATAAATTTTTTTAAAAGTTATTCCTTGACCCCATATGGGGCTGAAAGTGACAAGTGATGACTTTTAGAAAGTCATCCCTTGTCAACATGGGGAATGGGGAAGACCTTGAAGAAATAAGTGTATTTTTAATTTAGTTTTTGGGAGAGACCAAAGGATAAAACAAGATTCCTCTAAAAGAGGTATTTGTCCTTTGGGTATGACGTGACATATGAGATGTCATGGGGAAGACAAATGCATGGGATGAATAAGTGTGAATTTTTAATTCACATGGGGAAGAGGTCAACCCAAAAAAGGTAAGTACCAAGAAGGTTGACCTAAGGACATGCCAAAAAAGGGGAAGTGATTAAAATTAGGATTGTGCAAATAGGTGATTAGATTAATTAATGATGATTAGAGGCAAGTGGAAAGTTATGGAGGATGTGACATTAATCCTAATTAAGGATATGCACACCTGAGTGGAGGATTAATTAAATTAACATAGATTAGTGAAAGGGTTATGAAGGATGTGACAAGGAGAGAGAAAGAATGAATTTAAAAAAATGAAAAAGATAATTGACTAAATTAAATAAATTGATTGATTTATTTAATTTAGATAGGAAATGGGCTAATGTATAAAGTATTTAATTGATTAAATTAAATACCTTAGGAACGTTAGGGACAAGGGACAATATTAATTAAATGTGTCATTTAATTAATATAGATGGATTAGATGAATAAATGACGGGATTATGACCATATGAAAGTGGTCAAATTTAGGTGTCTACAATTTTTATCATGTATTTCATGCTCATTCTAATGATCACCTTTGCTATTCACGAGCTCTACAATTGATTGCAACTTTATGATTTCTCCCTCCCACCATTGTCTATGTCATATCTGGTTTGTTGTGTGTGTGTGGTTCCTAGTTTGTGTGCATGCATGGTTCCTAGTTCGTGTTCACATTCATTGGTTTTCCTGTACCCGTGCTCATTTGTGCTTGTTTCTGTCATGTTTTCTTTCTCCCTTATCACATGCCTTCACTAGGTTAGATCAAAACCAATGTCAATTTTAAATCTATTTAATCATTCTTCCTAGGTGTTTGTGTGTTGGGTTTTTCTTTCTTTCTTTTTTAGTCTATCTAGCCTTTCATTTTTGCTTTCCTTTGTTTTTCCCTTTTCTCCTTGGTTTTTGTTTCTTTTATTTTTTCTCTTCGTTCATTGGAAGATTGGTTTTCCTCCCAATGCGTCGATTGAGAACATTTATGACATCATCCGATTAGTGTGCATCATGCCTCGACCTTGATAGGATTTTCTACCTTTGCTTAGCATTTTTTCAAGATTTTTGAGCATTAGATGATTGGTTTTCTCTTTTATTAAGGGCATGAAAAGTGTAATGAGAAGCTTCCAATCCTTGACTACTGACCATTCTCAAAACTTACAAGTTTTGATGAATTCAAGTTTTCAGGTTTCAGATTTTGAGTGTGATGAATGTGTCTTATCTCTAAAATATAAGCCAAATTACTGATGCCTAAAGTCTAGTTTAAAGACTTAGCAAAAATTTCTTGTTTTGAGAATCTTTTTCGATCATTTCTGATCAGGTGTATCTCTTACATAATCTCTTATTGAGGTAGAGGTTAGGAGATGTCCTTGATCTTCGATCCCCAAAACTGTAGAGAAAGATTACCTTTATTTAAATGAATTAAAATTTTTGAAGCATGAATTTGATTAGGTTTTAGAAGAATTTGATGCCCGAAGTTGAAGTGGAAAATGACTAAATCAAATATCAAGACTTAGGGATACCCTTTACTGAATGGTAAATTCATGGGACCAAAGTTAGAGAACATCCTCAATCCTCGATCCTTCAAATACTTGAAATTTTTGTGTGTTAGCGGTCAGACTTACTTCCTAACTTGTTTGTAAAATTCGTTGCATACAAGAGATAGAGAGTAAGCATGAATCTTGACTCCCAAACATATTGCAAATGAGTTTTGAATGTTGCTAGTCGGGTAAGTGCAGAAAGATGGGTCCCAAAAAGGGGGCTGAAGTGGCCACTTTTTTTCTAAAATAAGGAAGTACTGACCTTGGACGTGAAATTGAGGATAGTTACACTCAAAATTTTGAGATGGAACCAAAAAAAAGGATCAAAGTTGTTACCTTAGAGTCATTTCCCCATGGTGTCTAGTTTTCACTTGATGGAAAAAGTGTCAAATGCAAGTAGTGTAAAGTTGCAAAGTAGTGCAACTTTCATTTTACAATTCCTATGACCAAACTAACTGCTCCAATGTGTCTCGATAGGTACGTTTGTGCTAGGAATGGTCCTCTTTCACATCAAAACACTACTTCATCTACTATGAATATTATGTTTTGCGAGTGTTGTGAAGATTATGTATCCTTTGCTTAATTGAGTTGTTCCAATCAAAGGATTAGATATATAAGAATTTTTTTCATGAATCATTTCATGGAATACCAATTGAAAATGTGTTTTTTTATTTTAGATAAATCATTTCATGGAACTCTTTGGATTAAACTGAATTGAGATATGTAAGAACAAGGGGGCATTAGGAAATACATTGCTCAAGGATCATAAATAAGCCTTCTTGTGCAAGGGCACCAAATGCATTTTGTGTTAATCTTGTCAAATGAGGTCTTTTGATACTTTTAGGTGTGTGAGTTTTTTTCATTTCAATAAGGTCCTAATAGACCATATAATAGGTAATTAGGAGTCATTGAGTTTATATTGTCACATTTTTGCAAAATTGTCAAAAGTGCAATATTGAAAAGCTATAAAAGTGCAAAAAAAATGTAAAATTGAGGAAGCCCAACAGTCATGGGCATTCAAAGGGAAGTTAGAATAGTTGTAATAGGTTGGTTAAGGTTTAAAACATGTTGGAAACTCAATGGATGAATGTTGTTGAAGTTTTTTAAAAATATTGAATAATAATGCTCTTGTTTTCATTGAAATTATGTATCTTTTCTATTGAATATTCCTGTTGCAGAGTAGTTGCATGGCCTGTATGACCTGATGGTGACTCCAAATTGATTTGAATTGTTGTTTCAATTTCCTATGTATCATTTTGACTGATTTTGAGGCGTTCCCATTGGGGTTGTAGAATCGGATTGAGTTTTCCCTATAGGCGGGTCTTATACTCCTATTTTAAGGTTTTGAAGATAGAAAAACATGATTATGGCCCATTCTACTTATTGTAACTCCTGTAGTTGAGTGTAATTGGCCCAAAATTGTAGGATTTAGTTAATTGAATGGTTTTGGGAGTAGGAGAGGTCATTTGGGGGTTTGGGCATGACACCCTAGTTATCAAATTTGAATGTTTTGAGTGAAACTTGATGGTTAAAGGTGGGTAGGTGAAGATAAATATTGGGGCATAAATATATAGTTATGGATTGAGCATGTGCAGGCCATTTGAAGCACGTTTGATGCATTGGTGAAGTGTAAAGAAGTTGGGAAGTGGGATTTTCAGTAAACCCCTTTGTAACTTGCTAAAAATGAGGGTTTTGTATAAAGAGAACTTAGTGAGCGATTCATTGGATAAAAGTTGTAGTTTTGGTGATTTTATAGACTAGTAAATGACTGTCCATAGGTATTTGGGGTTGGAAGATTGTTTAGAGGAGAGTTTGTTTGTAAATTAGGCTTATTTGGCTTAAGGGGACAATGTAGAAGGATCAGTTTGAGGGATTTGTTCCACAAGAGTTATATGATCTTTTAAGATATGTTTTGGTATGCCTTAAAGGGTGTCTGAGTATATAATTGGTTAATGGGTTTGAGAGTGGACTTGTGAGATAGGTCCAAGAAACTAGGTCTGTAGACCTACAAGGCAAATAGTGAACTTGTGAAGGGAATCACCGAAGTTAGGGTTTTGGAGATTGAAGGCTTGTTGAAATCAATTAAATTTGTGATTGGTAATTGAAGGCCTCCTTGCTCTGCATCACTTCTCTCCCATTGCAATTTTGGGTTGATTATTACTTTCAAAGTATTGGGAATGCTTTGCCTATTTTCTAGTTGGAAATTGCCATTCCAGAAGGCTCATCTCTTGATATATTTTATACTCATTCTTAATCAATCATCAAGTTATAAATAATTGCATTTATTTATAGTTAATATTTTCTTTTCAATTTGTGCAATTTTGGAATTTGTAACTCTACGAGTATTCCTATAAATATTGAAGTTGTTTAGCATCGACTAATACAATTGTTTAGCATCAATCAATTAATATTCAAGAAAAACCATGAATGAAAATAATGATCAATGCAAGGGCTAACCAATTAATAAGTATACATGTGAATAAGTCAAGAATGTACATGTGAATAAGGGAAGCACAAGTACTCAAAAACACGTAAGCCTTGAAGTATACACATGAATACATAGTATACACAAATTAATACAAAGTATATGCATGAATACACGGTATACACATGAAAACACATAAGTTGCAAAGTATACATTGGAATACACGTAAGTTACAAAGTATATGCGTAAGTTGTAAAATATACACTTGAATACACGTAACTCATATCTATTGAACCATGGATTTATATTGCAAATACGGACACCATCGATAAAAAAGATTTGTATTAACCAAATATCCATGTAGGCATATATCAATATATGTCAATATAAGTATAAAATATAGGTATAAAATAGCCATATAGGCTTACGAGATTTCTATATAGGCGTACAATGTCAAATATATCCAATACAAAATATGTACAAAAATGCCATATAGGCATACAACAAAGGGCTATGGAATCATAAGTTATCGCTCCCCTTCCCCTAAAAATAAACTCTTGCCCTTTGCTTGTTGATAGGATGGCGATATGTCTATCACTCATTTATGTTGCGATCGAGGAGTGCTCCTGGTGCTCCTCCTAGGGTTTGTTCTTGGTCGAGTCTTATCTATTACAATAAGAAGTAAAGTCATTAATATATATAAATCACATTAAAAAAAATGATATATTTAAGAAAATAATCACTCACCGTCATCCGATGATCACTCTCCATGAGGGAAATATTCAAATTCCCATGCTGAGGCGTGTTGAAGCCTTGTATAAACCATCCAAATAGAAATTAAACTATGAATCAATAATGGTTTGATTTTTCACTAACTAACATCTATAACAATGAATTTAAATTTAAATTTAGTAATTTGCCTCATACCTCCCTTTTCAGATCCATCGAGGATTCTATAGCAGATGAAACACCCATCTCCATTGCCCTCGGAACATTCAGAGGTGTTTTCGCTTGCAAAAACTGAAAATAAAACAACAAATTATTCAATCACGAAAACTACAATAGAGATCCACACCATGAATTATAATGTATGAGATAATAAACAAAATTTTGAGTACTTATTAAACTATATATTTCTCACTATCATGTTTACTATTTTCCCTATCCATATCTTGTTCAAAAGAACATGTTTTTAGGCTTTTACCCATAGCAGCAAGTCGGTGAACCGTTTGATAAAATGATTTCATAGACATGTACGATAACTGTGGTGGCATAGAGAAGGCAGTGAAATGTTTGAAAACATGCCTCAAAGAAATGGGGTCTCATGGTGATGGAACTCCATTACAAAAAAATGCATGTCATGGCATTCCATCACCATAAGACCACATTTCTTTCAGGATTTTTTCAAATAGTTCATTGCCTTCTCTATGATATATGGTATTATTGCTTACTATTATGCTTTGATAGAAAATTTTCCAACCATCCATAGTTTGTTGGAAAGAACCTATTTTAGGCTTTTAGCCATAGCAGCAAGGAAGTGAGCAGTTTCATAAAATGCTTTGGTACACATGTATGTAAATTGTGGTATCATAGAAAAGGTGGTGAGCTCTTTGAAGAAATTCCTTCAAGAAATGTGGTGTCATGGTGATGGAATGACATTCCATCACCATGAAACCGCATTTCTTTGAGGCATTTTTTCAAACTATTAACTACCTTGTCTATGCTATTTCTTACTATTATGCTTTGATAGATTTTCTCCAAGCATCCATAGTTTGTTGGAAAGCACCTTTTAAAATATTTTAGCCATAGTAGTGAGGAAATGAACTATTTGAAAAAATTCTTTGGTAGACATGCATGGAAAATGTGGTAGCATAGAAAAGGCAGTAAGATGTTTGAGAAAGCGCCTCAAAGAAATTGGGTCTCATGGCGATGGAAATCACCATTAGACCACATTTATTTGAGGCATTTTTTTCAAACAACTCATTGCCTTGTCTATGCTATTGCTTACTATTATTCTTTGATATATTCCTTCCAAGCATCCATAGCATAGAAAAGGCAGTGATCTCTTTGAAAAGATACCTCAGTAAGAAGTGGTCTCATGGAATACCATGACAAGAAAATGCAATTGGAAGTTGCTCCTACTTATTACTTATGCTATGTGAAGTAATTGCATCACTTCTTATGTTGAATTTCTAAACAACTATATTGTAATTGAATTATGTCATCTATCAACATCTAGTTATTAGTTATTGAATGTGAAGTAATGCTTCAAGTTTGAAAGATGTGCAATGCGATGTAATCAGTGAAATGAATATAAACTACTCAAATCTATTAAGTACAATTCATTAGTTAAACTCTTTATTCTATTACCTACATTTAGGTTTGTGTAAATCCACTGGCACTGGGAGGTGTTCCCACAAAACCTCCAATATTAGCCTATTCAACATCCAAAATCACATATTAAAATACCATTCATAAAACAATTCTATTAACATAAAATAAATTTATAATTTTTTACTAGTTACATACATCAATTGTAGGTGTAGTGGAGAAATAAGTAGGTGTAGGGCTGGTGTATCCAGTATCAACATTGTGACCCTACAATTTTATTGAAATCATACAACTAAATTAGTTAATCTTGCATTTCAAAATCAAAAGTTAATATATTAAATTCAATGAACATAGTAAATTTTACCTGAGTATTAATGCCATAGGCCTCATGCAAAATGTCAACTGCCCTTTCCATCTCCATAGCTATAGATGGATCCTACCTAGTAGCCTCTTGAGTGTTGGTGGGGTCATATGAACAAGTCAGCCCACAAGATTGATACAAATGGGATCGAAGCCCACCACTCGAATACTCCGTTGGATGACACTGTAGAATAGGACTAGCATGTTGGATGACACTTTGGGTCAAAGAGTTGATGGCTTGCAAAGTCTCTACGTCGACACTCCTTCACGATGGAAGGGTTAAAAATGTGCTCGTGAGGAAGCCTAGTAAGAGGTCATCTCCCTTGTCATGTAGGATTCGGTTCTACACCAGGTCTATCTTGTGCCAACCCCCGCCTCTCCCCTAGAAGTCCCTTATATCAAAATAATTTAGGATTTTGTTCAAGATGAACTCACAATATAGTTTCCTAAGGAAATACTGTGAGACTTCACAATTGTTGCATGGTGGGAAATCAAAAACCATGTACCACCTATCCCAAAAAAAGTCCTTAATCTATTGGTGGTGGCACCAATGAATTGAAAACTTCTTCTCATTGAGGCTAAGATTTTCATTTGTGCATGGGTCAATGAGTAATGGGAAAAAATCACCTTTTGTAATTTTAAAATCTTTTACTACTTTATAAGATAATTTATCTTTGTAATAAGCCCTAGCCACTTGCCTCCTATCTTTCCAACCAGTTAATTGTTTACTAATTGAATCTACATGTTTTAACATTTATTTCAATGAAGTTTCTAGGGCCATTCTTTCTGTGGTTGAACCATTTGGATCGTTCAACCTCCTGATTAAATCCTCAAGTTGGTTTTTATTGTTCTCAATTTCACTCATTAAGTTTTATTGAGTGCTAGGAGGATGTTGAGGGATTGGTGGAGGAGATTCAGGTTGTGGTAGATTAACTTGAGGATTTTTTTGTTATTTTTCTTGCTATGCTTGTTGATTATTTTGTTCCTATTGTTGTTGATGTGCTTGTTCAGGATTTTGAGAAGGGTTTTCAAGCTGATTAACATCTCCTACAAATTCAAAAAATAAATTTAAAAAAAAACTAAAACCAACAAATTCAAAACAAAAAACAAACAATCCTTATCTCTCAGACCTCCTCATTGACATGGTGACATACTAACAATGAAAAAAAAACCATTGATGAAGAAAATTTAAAAATACCTCCTAGAATGTGAGCACAAAATATTGGGGTTTTGGCCATGTGCAAGAAACAAAACACAGTCACAAGCAACAATGAATCAAATTTATTTATTTTTTTGCTTTTAATAGGCGATAACGCGAGCACATTATAATGTGCTTGTGTTATGGGCTTGTTGTGGCCGAACCTCAGGCTCGACACACCAAGCCATAAAGTGAGCACATTATAATGCGAGCATGTTATAACGTGCTCGTGTTATGAGCTTTCAAAAAATTTAAAAAAAGTTGGCCACAAATTGGCTACCCATTTCTTTACACTTACCCAGTCAAAAATATTTCTTTAAAATGATTATCTTGTTACAAATAGAGGGAATGTGGTAAGCCCGATCCCTAATTATTGATGGACTAGAATCATAAATTGAACTCTTAAATAAAGATATTTTAACCCTTTGGTATGTGGTAAAGGGGAGACCTGAGGCCCAACCCCCAAATTTTTTTGACTCTAATATTCCTTGAAAAAGTTATTACTTTGCATTTTAGGATGTATCTTAATTAGTATAGCTTGGTTTAGGAGGCATTCGTTTCTTCTGAGATCAATGAATTGTAACACATGTTTTTTTTAATATGCAGGAGATATGCCACCTAAGGATCCCACAGAGATGAAGTACCAATACAGAGATATTGTCCACCCTCTAAAATTTTCTCTCCCTACACAGAGATTGGAGACACTGACCTCAATCATATTGATATGGAAGAATTAAAGAGGAGAATTAGTGATGAGGAAACTCACACATGTGCTGCCACAACATTGGAAAATTTCTGACTAGTACAAGCTACTGTTTTCCTAGGAACTATTGAATCTCCGGAGCTGGTATTAACCTGTGCTACTACTATAATTACTGAACTAGGAAAGTGATGGGATCATCAGGAGAAGTGGTTCTCAATGTGAGACCTGACGTGATTGAAAATATCCTTAGGATTCCTATTTGCCCCAATATGAGGCAGTTGACATGAAGAAATCCATGAAGTACTTTGATGAAAATGAGGAAAATATCCTCACCTATATTAATAGTCAGATGCTACTCACTCCTAGGAAAGTATCCTTCAAGATGGTCAAGTGCAACACATGAGTGAATTCAAAGAAGATATTAAGGGCTTGATTGTCCTTTTGAGTAGAGTATTTGAATATCCCCATTCTAGAGATTTCTACCCCTGGATGGTTAAGTTCATCATAACCATCAATGATGCCAAGAAGGAAAAAATTGTGATCAAAGGACTGGAGGGAGATTTCTCTAGGAGAATATCAATCAAAGCTATGAAAGCAGTTAAGGGTTGGGGAAATTGGCATATCTAGTTTTAAACCATTAGAAACTAAGATCCTGGAGATAAGAAACAAGCACATGAACAATGAAATATTGTATTCAACTTACGTGGAAACAATGAGCTCAAACCCTCATTATAAAGGATGAGGATGAGAAAATTCAAGCCAAGGATTGAGGAGATGATTGAATGAGGATGAGAAAATTCATACCATGGATTGAGGAGAGGACTCCTCATCCTTCAGTGGTGGCGAGTTGCTCTCCTCAATATAAGGGATCAACTCCAACACCTGACCAGGCTTAAGTAGGTCTAAATAGAGTAGAATACACTAACAGCCCCCTTAAGCATAGCTTAAGTGGGAATGAAGAAATGGGTCCTGACTACTAGCTAGATTAGGTACCCTTTCACAATGAAAAACTCTCAGAAACAGAGAAAGATAGAAAACCTAGTGGGAAAAAACTATCCTCCAAAAAGAGAGTTTTGCATTGTGCATGGGTACCTAACCTGGCTAGTAGCCAAGACCTATTTATTCATACCCACCTAACCTATGCTTAAGGGGGGGGTGTTAGTGTATTCTACTTTAGTTAGGCCTACTTAAGCCTAGTTAGGTGTTAGAGTTGATCCCTTTAATGAGGATGAGAAAACTCGTGCCATGGATTGAGGAGAGGACTTCTCATCCTATAGTGGTGGTGAGTTGCTCTCCTCAATAGAAGGGATCAACTCCAACACCTAACTAGGCTTAAGTAGGCCTTACTAGAGTAGAATACACTAACACCCCCCCTTAAGCATAAATTAGGTGGGTATGAAGAAATGGGTCTCGACTACTAGCCAAATAAGGTACCCATGCACAATGCAAAAATCTCAGAAACAAAGAAAGATAGAAAACCTAGTGGGAAAAAACTATCCTCCAAAAAGAGAGAAAGAGAAAGATGTAAAAATGAAAGAAGACTTAAGAAGGGTGGATTAAGGGGAGTTGATAGAATGACTTAAGGGGAATTAATAAAGAGACTTAAGGGGATGCAAGAGGATGGATTAATGGTACATAAGGGGATGGATTAAGGGGTGTTGAGAGAGTGACTTAAGGGGATGCAAGGGGATGGATTAAGGGGTGTTGAGAGAGTGACTTAAGGGGATGCAAGAGGATGGATTAAGGGTAGATATACAAGGATATGAATTAAGGGGTCCTAATAGAATGACTTAAGGGGAATTAATAGAGAAAATTGAAGGGGATGCAAGAGTATGGATTAATAGTATATAAGAGGATGGCTTAAGGGGTTTTAAGAGAATGTCTTAAGGGGATATGAAATCAATTATAATTTTTTTATAAAATGACAATGAATTAAATTTAGTTTATATTTATAATCTCAACTACATGTATCTACAACTATATATAGTTACCTATCTCTAGATTCAAATTCCATTGTAATAAGAGTGCATATCCTCTCTTTTTTGTAAAGCATCTAGTTTCAAGGGAGACTTGAAACAAAAAATGATATAAAACTTTAATTAGGAAATGACTAAAGAAAAATATATATATCAATTAAATATATATGTACAACTGGATATACTTACCAATATTTATTTACTCTGTTGTACCATATGTATCCTCTCTTTTTTGTAATACATCTATGATTGTCTCATGATCATCCATTGAAAGTTTCCATAAAACTTTATTAGCAGGCCTCCCTTGATATCTAACTAGTTTTATATTGGTTTCCAAAATCAAATGTGAATAATGTATAATCTTCTTGTGTCTTTCATAATCTTCAAATGTAGGCAAGCCATTCTTTCTTATCAAATATTTTTGAAGCCAAGTGCCAACAACAACCACTGAACCAATTGGATAATCAAAGTTATCATCATCCACTCTAGGATGTACCAACTTATGTTTTCTCTCAACAGATCTAGCCAACTAGTACTCCGTCTCCTCTTTATTACCCTCAGGTGCAACAACAACATGCACATGTCTTGCAAAAATAGATAAAAAAATTCAATAAAGAGTGACTTATATTTAATTAACATATAAACA
This sequence comes from Sequoiadendron giganteum, assembly GCA_007115665.2. Taxonomy (NCBI): domain Eukaryota; kingdom Viridiplantae; phylum Streptophyta; class Pinopsida; order Cupressales; family Cupressaceae; genus Sequoiadendron; species Sequoiadendron giganteum. Next base: position 114,750,186 of record CM021100.1, read on the forward strand.
TGCATACATATAAAATTGAACTCAATAAATAATGTAACTTCTTGTACAAGATTAGAAACATGATCATAATCATCTGATGCAAACACTTGATTATCTTCAATTGTTGTTCCATGTTGAACATGAGTCAATGTAGGTGTTAAGGCTCTTTGTTGCCATTGTTCGACCCATTCTGTATTTTCACATGCCTCCCAATCACCTGCAATATAAAATTGACAAAAGCATGCCAAATCCCTTGTCCATATTGTCCATGTGTTTTCTTCAAACTCTTAAACGAATGCCATTTTGCAAATCCAAAAATTGTTCCACAATCTTGTTGAGAACAAATATCATTTTCTTCAACTAACCAAAAGAAGCAACAAATTATTGAGCTCTCACTTGTTCTTGTAGATAATTTGGTATTGCACCAATCTACAATTGGACGTGCATATCTAAATTTCATAGCATCCTCAAATTTTAGTTGCTCTCTAGCAAGAGCTCTTTTCACACATGCACCTGCTCCATCGTGTTCTCCCTTACCATGACCAGCTTCAAAAAAACTCCATATGTGTTGGATATTATTTTCCTTATGAAATCAACATAACCAATAAAACATTCTAGCATTTTTGAATTGACCCGTGCAATTATCTGACTATATGAGATGTTCTAGCATTTGAATTCCCCTTTCTTTTAAATTTTTGTAAAATATATCAAAATAATATTGAACAAACTCAGATGAATGTAATCGATTATCACTTACATAAAAATGGTACTCTCTCAAAAAAATTATATTATCTTCTCTACTATCATTTGCATGTCTAATATGAACAAAAATAACTACTTGCACTGAATTTCTATACCGTGATTGAATTTCTTCTTGTGGAGCAAGAGTATAATTTTCAACAAAATCAACAACTGACAATTTATAGTTCCAATTGGGAATGTGTTTTTACATAAACAAAATTGATTATCAAGCCAATGAGCATACTGAGAGTGTTGAACATATTTAGGTACAATCTTATCTTTAAATTCTTTAATAAATGCATGCACACTAATTTTTTCCATAATTGGCTCACAACATTTTCCAGTTTTTCCATCTTTTAAAAAATACTCAGCATTTTAATTTTTTTTACATCCACTAATTGTTGTCCAAATTCATCTAAACTACTTTCATGCATACATTCTCCTAATAATGAAAAGTTAGCACATCTACCTCATTCTCCAAAAATACATGCTTTTAAATAAAATAAGTTTCCATTAGAGGGTTCACAAAACAAACCTGCTATAAAATATTTGATTATTTCAGGTGGCATATTAATACAACAAATGTCTTGCATAATTTGGTTAACATGTAAAGTGCATCGTTTATATCGAAAACTATCATAATAATAATGAAATTGTACATGAGTCTTACAACAACAAGAGATTTATTGCTTATTAGTTCTAACATATGGAGTTTTACACTTTTCAAATGATCTTTGACTTATGTTAATATTCAATGGTAAGATTGAAGAATTTAATTTTTTTTATATAATTCAGTTTGAGTCATATCTAAGATCTATGCTTTGGATGAGGTACATGAATTTTGGAACCCACCCTTAATTTTAAGACATCTTTAATGTTAGATGATACTCTTGTATTATCGTGCCAAAATTTATCAATTAAAGATTTAATTTCATTAGTTAATTTCATGTCGGATCTTGGGAGTCTACCACTAAAACTCCAACATTGATTAATTGGATGCTTTTCAATACTTTCTCTTCTTTTAGTAGCTCTTATCAAAGTTTTAGGATTTACTTTTATATATTTACTAATCTTACTTAACATTATTTTATTTGAAGTTGCTTTATCAACTAAAGCAGTTGTTATTGCACAACGTGCCACATTTTTATGTTTAGATAGACTTTTCTTACCTATAAAATCAATAGCATTAACAACACTAGATATGACTTGTTCTACTGAATCATCTTTCTTTTTGGTTTTACAAAAATACCTAATTTTTTCATCACTTTTCTCATTTTCCACATTCTCATCAATTTCACCATGAGTTTACATTGGAATCCAAATTTCTTTCTATAAAAAAATATTTTATATGTTTTATTTCCATAAGCTCAAATTTGTCTCCAAGAAACTTTACCACGAAGGTTATCTAGCACATCTTTTTCAATTGTAAAATAACATTTTCACCTTCATGCATACAAGGGGTTTCATTTTCATTCACACAAGGGGTTCCATTTTAATTTTCAAATGTAAAAGGGATTTCATTCTCATTTTCATCAATATGAGGGATTTGATTATCATTTGCATTCTCATAAGATATATTTTCATTATTTTTTGTTTTTGCATTGTTTCAACCCTAGAATTATTGATATCATCAATGGTGTATCCGACTTCATCTAAACAAGCAAAATCAATATTATCAAGACTTGGGTTTGAAAACATACCTAGAGAGATTGTTTGAATAGGTGTATTTTCCATATCATTGGGAGGTGGATTTGAAGACATGCCCGAAGTTGTTTGCATAGGTACTATTTCCATATCATTCAAAGTTGAAGTTGAAGGCATAGTTAAGTTTGTCTCCATAATTACATTTTCTTCCATATTCACCATCTCCACATTTGCATCATCTACATTCATTTCATCATTCATGGCTTCCTGTTCAAAATTCATGGAACTAGATACTTAGAAATTTTTCATTTGACGAATCCTTCCTCTTCTATCCCTTTGTCTTTTTGCCTCCATATCTTTATTTGCTTGAATTTCTCTGGGTGTCATTGACTTTCTACACTTTTTTCTTTGTCTTTGCTTTGATCCCATGGTTACCAAACCCTCTTTGATGACAAAACAAATGATTCACTTGTAACCTATTTTCAAATTTCCATCTCCTTCAAATATTCAAATAAAATTATGTACTATGAAGATCCTTTCTTCTATAAACTTTGAAGTACAAAAACATCATGAATACATCCAAAAGCTCTCTGTTTAAAAATCTTCTTGTACTTGATTCCACTTGAAAAAATTCAACCTTCACTTGTCTCTTCCAACAATTTGCAATAGAATATGCCCTGCACAAGACAAATTTGCAATAAAAATGCAGAAAATGGCGCTTTCGGACCGTACTGTAGAAAAAGAATGTTGCAGGAGGGTATGTGTAGGATCATGATGGGCCAAAAAGTGGCGATATCTAAGTGATATGATGGCCCATGTGGCTAATGACTTTTTTTTTACCCAAAATTGATGAAATGAAAAGGGTTTTTTAAAGGATATTATCAAATTTCCACCAATATAAATTATTCTTTACTTTGAATTTAATAAATAATTATTATTCATTTTCTATTTGAATTATGACTAAATTCTCGATTGATAGACTAATTGAAAAACATCTATAACTTTCAAACGGTATGACATTTTTTGAATTTGAAACATGTGTCACATTCTATGCTTCGCATACTATAGGATTAAAAAATAAAAAAATGAATTTCATGAAGTTTTGACCAAGTTAAGGTGGTTAGACATACAAGTTTTAATATTTTTTAAAATTTGTAATAAAAAATCATAATTAATTATTTACTTAGAAAAAATTACAAAAAGATATACATCACATCGAGACATGAGTCCCCTACTTATATTTAAAATCTTATAAAAAAATATTATCATTTTATTGTGGTTAGGGTGGTCAAACAGACACCTACTTCTTATTTTTACCCTGAAATTTAAGTACCACTGCATTGAAATTTCAAATTTTCACCAAATATATTTTAAACAATAAAAAATAAACCTAGTAGTTTAGAAACTAAATTCAATTTGCAACAGATTTCATTCTTACGTATTTTTGAAATAATATAGATAACTTATTCAAATTTTTACATCAAGTTTCCTAACTCTGATTTTCTGAATTTTATTGCCACTTAAGGGCATGTTTTTTCCATGATGATCCTGCACATACCTAGGAAAAACGTGTTTTAAATGAATTTTTTAAATTAGGGAAAAATGGTCATATAAGAAATGCGTACACTTTATGAAATGCGTACGCGTTCTGAAAATAGAATGTGTATGCATTTCATAACGCGTATGCATTACCTTTTCCCAACGGGTAAAAACATAATGCGTACATGTTTCATTTAAATAACACGTACACGTTTTCAGAACGTGTACGCGTTATTTAAAAATTAAATTCCCAACCCACATATAGTTTTGGTTTTAGGCTCAGGAAAGGCTTGGCAATTCGAGCCTTAGCCTTTGACCTGCAACTAAAAAACTAAGGCAGATTGAAGAAGAATGTCCAACTTTGGCAATGATGGACTTTTTTTTTGAATCAATCTATAAAATTAAAACCCATTAGAGAACACGATGTCTAGTTTCCAAAAATATAATTTTGATTAATATTGGATTATGTTTTTTATTTTTTAATTAATTTCTAAGCAAACTAGTCCTTAAACTTGAAATATCAGACTTTTTTTGGTTTTTAATAACTTTATTTTGGTTAAGTTTCTTGTAAAAAAATTATATAGCATCAATCTTCAGAAAATTTTCTACACAATGAAAAAAAAGTTTCAATTTTTTTTTAGTTTAGGTCAAACTATGTTGTCTGTACATGTTGATTTTTAAAAACAACAATTAAGGCCAATAAAATTTCAATAAAAAAAATATTCAACAAAAAATTACAAAAAAATTTCCTCATCAATCTTCATGTTGTAAGCTCTCTTTCCCCAAAAGGAATTAGCAAAATAATTTTATTTGGGTCAAAAAGTGGTGTCTTATACGTGCATGGTATGGTTTAAAAAAGGGACTTTTAAAAAATGTTTTTTATAGATCCCTATCAAAATTTAATTTCTACAATCTGGTATTTGAATAATTTACATATTTAGAAACTAGATTCAAAATTTTAAATTTCATATTATTGACTTTTTAAAAAATTCATTGTGTAAGTGCCTCAAATTTTTAGTCCAAATGTGATAAATTTTGAAAAACAACAAAAACACTTCCACTTTTTGAGCTTTTTGTGGACCCAACTTCTTGCATCAACCCCACGAACTCTGCACAAATAGAGGATGCCCCCAATCTACCTTCTAATTGCGCGAATCTGACTGCAATGAATCACATAGCAAGAAAAATTTGTGCTTCTTTCTAGCAAATCACCCCAACAGATGGTTGATCACTTCTTGCTCAGATTAGGGATTAGGGACCTGACGAGTTCCTCACAAATTTTAACACAAAGAGAAATGAAATCTAACAAAATACAATTGAATTGAATCACCTATGGCTTTCCCTATCTACACTTAATGCTCTGAGAGTTTGATAGCATATTAGAAACTAGGAAGATCTAGGAGATAAGAAATACACACATGAACAATGTAATATAGTATTTAGCTTACCTGGAAATAATGAGCTCAAACCCTCATTATAAAGGATGAGGATGAGGAAATCCAGGCCAAGTATTGAGGAGACGACTGAATGAGGATGAGAAAACTCATGCCATGGATTGAGGAGAGGACTCCTCATCCTGTAGTGGTGGCGAGTTACTCTCCTCATTACAAGGGATCAACTCTAACACCTAACTAGGCTTAAGTAGGCCCAACTAGAGTAGAATACACTAACAAAAACCTTCACATATATCTGTATGGCCAACTTCCATAAATCCCCATATAAGCTTCCAAGGTACCCATCGAATAAAATGATCTTGTTGGAAGTTTGTAGACAAGTGAATGAAATCCACCAATTGATTGTAGGGAAACATAAATATGGATATAGTTTCCCCATCAAAATTCATGAATTAATTTTGTTGCCCCAAGTGTGCTATTATCTTGCATATATATATATATTTCAATATTAAATTTAAAATTGTAAAATTATATTTTAGCTGTCAGCTAATGTATACACATATAATACATTTATAATTTATTAATTTTATTTTTAACACATTCACACTTGAACTTTTAAATTAAAAAACATAATGCAAATGAATTCAAGTACAAACAATTCAAATAAACACCAAGTTTGAATTCATAGAAATTGACACTAGAAGATTAATCATAGCACCTTCTAGTTGACTTGATACATGGAAGTGTCATGACAATTGTTGTAAAAAATGATATCAAGTCTAATAAATTTTAGAATTAAAAAATATTAAACATGTCTTAATATTTTTAATTCTTTTAGGAGTTTGATTCATATTTCAACTATTTTATAATTATTAAAATACATCTATTTAAGAAAATCTAATTGAACATATTTAATATATTCTATATGATCAAGGATAATGATGCTATTAGTTCTACTTAAACATGTAGATATTCCATACTCCAACCTAACATTTTAAAGAATGAGGTTGAAATCACGCCATAAATAAATATGACATAATGAATATTCCTCAAACTCAATTTTAAACTAGAAGAAATACCAATTTATTTTTTTCTCAAAATAATATCATATATATTTGAAATCTTTGTTAAAAAATAAAAATACATTGTTTCATATTCCAATTTAACAAAATATCTTTTTGAAAATATATCTATACAATTCAATTTTTCAAATGAAATTCATTTGAAAAATTCAAGATTGAAATTCGAATTTTAAAATAAAATCATAATTTATTTTAAATAAATAATTTCTATTTTACCATTTATAAAATAATATTAAAAATGAAAAATCCCATTTATAAAACACTTTCCTTTATTACGCTGAAGGCGTTCCCTCAATGAAATTTGCCAATCGATTTTCTATATCGACGGTTAAAAAGGCATGCAAGACCATTTTGAGTAGATCTTTACCGTTCATTGCTTCTTGTCGTTTTACCTTCTATTTTGTTCGCGCATTTACTTGGATGGGAATTGGTGTACCTGTGTGGTAGGCAAATCTAATTAAGGAAAATAAAATATCTTTCACCCACCTAAGTGAGGTTGTTGCATTCCACGACACTCCTTCATTCATTATTGTCCCATGCGTGTTTAGTGGTGAGGAAGCACCCAGCTGTGATTTTTCGCTCCCACTTGCAATACCTACTACATGATGAAATGAGTGAGCATTTAATTACGTCGTAAGATGTTCCACTGTAGCTAAAAACTCAGAATGCCATTTTTTAGTGTATAGGAAAATGGTGGAGGTGTGGGAGGATATTTGTCGGAGGGCCAAACTTCCTTAGGGTTTTCAAGTAGTCACCGCCTCATCGCCACTGCGCCTTGGAGACTACCTTGAATCCTTTCCATGCAGCAGTTGCTGGCACCTCAAGGCATTCATTGTTCCTTAAAGGGAGGAGAATAATATGCCAATCTGCTTCCATTGGTAGGCAATTCCAGAGCGTAGGGAAGTGGTGCCTATAATGTGGTAAGTATTATACGGATACAAAGATAACAACCTTGAGGCCTGCTCCTTCCACGGTCACATGAATGGTAGGCGCACCAAACATTCGTTCCTCTTTTTGGGTTTATTGTAAATTGAAGAGTAGTTTCCAAAAAATTTGTGTGCATTTAGTTTAGATTGATGTATGGAGAGAAAATGATAGATAACACAATTAGAATAGAGCAAATGATGGCAAGATTACAGAAATATTAATACTTTAGAGGAGATTTTCTGCATCAGAAAATATTGCTATTGTTTGCTTTCTTCTTGATAAATGGATTGTAGGAGTGTGATCTCAAAGATCGATGTAAACTAAATTTACATAGAATTTTAAGAATCTCCTCATCAATCTAATCGATTGTGTAAACCTCATTTATGTCCATTGTGACTGTAAATAAGCAAGTGATGCTTCTTCTCAAGTGACAAAGGCTTGTTTTCTATGGCATCTCCACACCAGGGAATTGACGGTGAGTGGACAGATGCAAGCAGAGTGATTGTTTACAAATGGAACGACGAAAGAAATAGACCCAACACTGGTAAGAGAAACTGGAAGAAGAGATGGAGCTGTTGCTGCGGCATTTATCCGTATACATCAAAATGTAATAAACAATTTTTTTTACGTTGATGAACGGATGATGTGTCATGGTTCATAGTTTATTTTAGGCTCCCGGTGGTTTATTTGATGTTCTCATTCTGCACTATTGAGAAATAAGCAATTCATTAACCGCCTTCACTCGCCGCCTGGCCTCTATATAAACCACAGAACTGCCGGGAGGGAATGAAAATCATTAGCTCACATTAGCTTATGGTGGGAAACATCTGTTACTGTGGCCAGCTGACGCATCCCAAGGAGAATGATACGTGTTATGCATAAGACTGTCCATCACCAGCATAGAGAGAACATGGATCTTAACCCTGGCCGTATTGTATCTGGTGTTATCTAAACCAATATTTGCAGACAAGGCAGGCACTCTGGAGGCCATCAACAAAGAAGCCGTAGATTTGGTAAGCATGGATTATCCTTTGTATGAATGCAGAAAAATATTCCTATCGAGGAAGTCTTCAAGAATCTAAGATGCTGCAAGGAGGGTTTGAGCAGCTTCAGGAGAGGCTTGGTATATTCGGCTACAACAAGTTAGAAGAGAAAAAGTTATTTAAAGTTGTTGAATCCTAACATACTTTCTAATTCTATTTGGGGACTTAAGCTTTCTCTAGGTGCTTCGGCTTTGTGCATTTGACAGAATTTATTATACTTTTTTGAGGTTTAAGATTGAAGGACTTCTTTGGGTTATCTAGGTTTTTACAGAATGGATTTCGTTGTAATGGGTGGGTGTCTCTGAAGTTCTTTGGGTTATTTTAAATGCTTAACTGGGTGCTGGATTTGTATGATTAACCAGCTACTGTATTTGTATGGATGCTTAGGAAAGAAAATTCTTAAAGTTCTTGGGGTTTATGTGGAACCCTTTATCATGGGTCATGGAAGCAGTAGCCATCATGGCCATTGCCTTGGCAAATGGAGGCGTAAGTGGCTGTCTTTTCACTATGTTCTCTCTATTTCTTGCGAAAAATAGCTGGCCTCCTCATTTCAGAATAAAAATAGTTGTTACTGTGTATGGTTATGTGATTGTTTCGGTGCTTCTTAATTTCAGCTTGGGGTTTTAGTCACGCCGTGTGTTTTCTATAAGCATAGTAGTTTCAAATATAAATTCAGAAATAATCTCAGAAACATTGATGTGTGTTTAATGCTTCCCTTTTCTCTGTTGATACTTTTGCATAAAAGGTTAATAGGTATGATGTAATTGAGCTTTTAACAATCAGAGGATGTTATATTTGGAAGGATGAAAAAAAAATCAATTTTTTTGGAGGGCCCTAAATAGTTTTGATAGTTTGTGTGCATTTAAATAACAAAGATCAATTTTTTTTTCCCCAATAATAATTGTTGGGTTTTTTTTTTAAACTAACACGTGAGCATTTCATGTTATTAAAATTTAAATCATTACTCATTGCTTTCATTGATAACTGACTCTATTTGTATTTAAATTGCAGAACAAGAATTGTTGCAGCTTGTGAAGAATCTACAGTCTTGTATGTAATGTTTGGCCATTTTGAATGGCTGCAAACTTGGAATTTGCCAGATTTAAAGCTTTTACTGTGGCGGGATTAGATTGAGAAGAGAGTACAGGAGCTCAGATGATTGGCGTAATAAAGCATTAAAATTTTATTAATGATATCAAGTTTTCACAATCCTGATGATGGATCATGGAGTGTGATCCAAAATGTTGATGCAAAAACTCTCACACAATCTAAAACAGAAACCGTTGCAACAATTTGTTATTGGGGTTTCTTATTATTGTAATTTCTTCTCTTCTTTTTGTTTTTTCTTTCCTTTCTTATTAAGTTTGTGCTTCTTCTTTCTTTTTATTTACTTTATATTCTTTTTAGTTTTGTGTTTCTTCTTTCTTCATTTTTATTTCTATTTTCTTCTCTTCTTTGCTTTGTTTTGCTTTCTTTACCTTTTAGTATTATTACTATTACTTCTTGCTACTTATAGCATATTCTTCTCTTGGTTTTCATTTTCATTTTTATTTTTATTTCCTCCTTTCTTTATATTCTTCTTGTTATATTGTCTTTATATTCTTGTTAATTTGGCGCTTCCTCGTTCTTTATATTTATTTTATTTAGTTTCAACTTTTCACTTTTTATTTTTTAAATTCTTTCTCTTCTTCATTTAGGTCTTGCTTTGATTTTGATTTTTATATGATTTATAATTTCTTTTATATTTTCTCTTTTATTTTTTATTATATAGTCTTATTATCCTTTTTCCTTGTTGTTGGATATCTTCTCTTTATTTTATTTCTTCCTCCTTTCTTTTATATTATTTTTTATTTTATTTCTTCCTCCTTTCCTTTATATAATATTTATTGTATTATTGAAATAATAGGTGTCTTATTTTTTAGTTCTTTTTTCCTTAATTTTTAATTCTTTGTCTTGTTTCTTTGGTCTTTGTGCCTTTCTTCTATTTAGGTTGTTCTTGGTCTGCAATTAACACATTTATTCTCCTTAAGCTCTTTCATCCTGATGTTGGATCACAGAGTGTGATCCGAAACGTTGATGCAAAAAATCTCACACAATCTAAACCAGAAACCGTTGCAACATTAAAGTTTTATGACAACTATAAAATACTGCAATTTAGACAAAATGACCACATGTCTATTCAGGCTTGAAATCTAAGGCTACCCGTATTTGTGTCAGAAATTTTGTGACAGCTACATATTTTTAGTGCCTTTCAATTTACTTCATGTCTAAATTTATAGATGTCAAATGGTTTGAATTTTTTAAAGACATTCTAAATTCATTGTTTGACAACCAAATTAATTTATGTTTCTCAAAATGTACACTATGAAGTGATTTCAACAATAGAGTACGAATTTTAAATTTGAAGCAGTAAAATATACATTCTCACAATTTTTTTTCATTTGATCTGCAATAGTTGTTGTAAAAGCTTTAAATCTGGCAAATTCCAAGTTTGCAGCCATTTAAAATGGCCAAACATTACATACAAGACTGTAGATTCTTCACAAGCTGCAAGAATTCTTGTTCTGCAATTTAAATACAAACAAAGTCAGTTATCAATTTAAATACAAATAGAGTCAGTTATCAATGAAAGCAATGAGTAATGATTTAAATTTTAATAACATGAAATGCTCATGTGTTAGTTATCAAAAAACCCAACAATTATTATTGGGCAAAAAAAATTGATCTTTGTTATTTAAATGCACACAATCTATCAAAACTGTTTAGGGCCCTCCAAAAAAAAAATGTATTTTTTTCATCCTTCCAAATATAACATCCTCTAATTGTTAAAAGCTCAATTACACCAATACCTATTAACCTTTTATGCAAAAGTATAAACAGAGAAAAGGGAATCGGGGCACTATCCATATCTTTATCTTTGATAATAAATTATTAAGAAGACCGTTGGAATTATAAGTAATTAATTGCAGTTTTGTTGCCTCCTTAGACTAATCTTGTCCCAATTATAATAATTAATTTATCACATTTTATCAATCACCATGTTTGTATAATTTTTATTAGTATTCATTATTATTTTGGGGTGTTGTCGATGTTTTTTTAATTAAAAACAAGAATTTAAGGAATAAAATAGATGAATTGTAAAGTTTTATTAGAAAGGCATCATTATATTTAAGGAATAAAATGAATAGATTTTGAGGATCTTACCTCACTTATATATAGGTAATAAATAAAAGGATACGAAAAGGACATTTTTGTAATGTGTGAGTATTATATATATTTTTTCAAATTTATTTTTTATTTGTGTTTTTAATATTAATGAGCTGTAATTGGAAATTATTTATCTTCTTAAAAATTAAAAAAATATAATTGAATTATTATAAACTAAGTATTAAAACAATCTTACATATTTTTAGTTGATAGGCTACATATATATTAATAATTATGGAGTCATCGGAAAACAAGTTTCACCTACTCTTTGATGGCAACTTCCCTTTTCCATTTCTATTACTTTATGTTTTAAACTTACATGCAAATATTTCAAAATCAAATAATACCTAATTTCTAAAAGTAAAAAATCTATATTTGTTTAAATGGATTTTTTTTTTTTTGTGCAAGTTTATTTCATTCCATTATTTAACATTTATTATTAATTGTTTAATCCAATCACATGCAATTAAAACTTGCAACATTGCATTTGTATACACCCATACACAAACACGTACTAATTTTCTATCAATAATAATGTTGATTTTGACATATTTGACTATGAAAAATTTGCCTTAAGTTCTCCTGTTACAAGGAAAAAGTGCAAAATAGATATCTTAGGGCGTTCATTATATAGATTTTATATAAAGATAGATAAACTAGTTTGTCTACAGTTGCAATAGTCTGGTGTTGCTAGCGTGCTGTTTTTACCTTACTAAACTAATTTGAGAAACACAAAATTCAAAACGCATTAATGCCTGCGAGACAAAAGGAAGAAACGTGCAGACTCCCATATTATCTCCCTTTATCTTCTCTAGCTGTTGCTTATGCCACAGACCCTCTTTTTGAAGTTGCACCTCTTTCTGATATATTACTAGGGGCGCATTGATCTCCTTGCTGGTGAAAATCAAACCACTGTCCTTTTCTCCACATATTCCATTCTTTTGTAAATTCTAGAAGTATAGATCAAATCTCTAAAAGTATTCTTATGGGGAATTGATGCGCCAGAAAACATTTAGTTAGTAAACCTGTGGGTTTGAAGAATACCAGATTGTGGACCGGATTGATTGATTTCTTTGAAAAAAATGTTTGGATGGAATATGAATCCATGGAAGCTGTTAACAAGTTCAATGTTCAGCATAGTTTGTTGATGTGGGTCTTTGAAGTTGTTTTTGGTTGTGGGGGGAAACAAGCAACGTAGTGGCGAGGACAGAGGAATGGACATGAAAAACTGCCATTAGTGTATGAGCAGGTATGATGTTTTCTGCAGCACTATTCCCATGATATCATTTGTGTAGCTTTCTTTTTCAGTGGAGAACTGCTTGAAACATCCCCTGCATGAATAATTTTGTGTATAAATCTATGGGAAGTTTGTGTTTTTAGGATTTTGGCTTCATTAATTGTATTACAATTTTAATATCCTATATTATTCTGAATTTCTAACTTGAATTCAATTATATTGACTTGTAACATAAAATACCAAACATTTAATTATTAATCTCCACAAATCTTCAGCGTACCCATTGCACACAAAGGTGCAATAGCTAGTTTTTAACACCTTGCAGATTCTTTATATCCTAACAGACATTTGATTGTCTTGTATTTGAACGCCTTCAAAGAAAGTAGTGAAATCACTCATTGGCTAGGCAGTTATCTCTTAACCTCACAATTCACTGAATTAGCTTGTTTAAAACAAACTCCAATTTCTTTTAATCACCATCACTTTCCATAATCAACCGCAGGGACAACGGCTCTTTATATTTTAAATTTGTATGCGTGCTGTACATTTCCATTCATATATTCTCTCGTAGTTGAGCAAGAAGTGTGGAGGGATGATTAAATTTCTGATATGAATTAAATTGAAGTTTGGGAAGTAAACGTTTTATAGCATTAACGCGCAGAGATTTACCATGGACGGTGATAAAACTTCTCCTCCTTTAGAGAATTGTGCTTCTGAGGAGAACGGTGGCCCTCTTGAGATTGGTGCCCTTGTTGAGAACGCTGGTCCTGTGGAGAACGCTGGTCCAGTGGAGAATGGCGGCCCTGTGGAGAATGGTGGTTCTGTGGAGGATGCTACTTCATTGGACAGGTTTTTTGCGACACTTAATTTCACAATATGTTCCTTGGACAGTTTGTCGGAGACACTTAATTCCATAATATGTTCCTTGGAGGACTCAGATAAGAATGATGATGAGCACAGAAACAAACCAAACGAAGAAACAGATAACGAGGACAAAGGCAAAGGCAAAGCTCATCCTGAGGAGGACCCAGATAGCAATTGTGAGAAATAGAGGCAATGTTTCAATCTTGAGGAAATATAAGTAAGAAAAATTGGTGTATTAAGTGCATTACTAAGAGATTTTGTTGGCAGCAGATCTGCATAAGGCTGTATATAGGAAGGTATTGGTTTGGTCTAGTTTAGTCTTTACACTGGTTTTATGTATCCTCGCTGCTGGTCTGATAGTACGAACTATGTATTAAGATGGATGTTGATAAATCTTGGAGCTCTTTAAGATTGTGGCATTAATTCCAAGAAGATTTGTAAAGACATTCTATCAAAATCTTTTATAGTATTTTGTTTGTTGATTCGATTTGTACAGTGTTCCCTTGTTCTTTCAGAAGTTTTCTGATTAGGAAATACAAGAAAAGAAAAGAAATGAAATAGAGAGTAGAAGAGAAATGTTTATAGATTTTCCAAGATTGTGTCACAGTCAGATCCATTCTTGTTCAAATCTCGCTCATTCCTTGTCCTTTCACTCTTTGTATATTAATTTGCTTAAATCTTGAATAAGTTAGTAGCTCACCCTTTCCATTTAAAACGCATGGCAATATTCTTCCTTTAAATTTGACATAAATCCAATCTTATGCTCAATCTCCGAGAGGGCATCACAGATTTCAAATGATGGTGGAGTGACCTGCGTGTTAATTTTCCTATGTTTGATAATCTTTAAAGATTGCAGGTAATGTCTAACGACCAAGAAGTTTATGAGAAAAGTGTTAGAATAATCAATAATTGAATGTGAGTGTTGGCAGTTAGTTTTAGTGGAGTTTTCGATGTGTCAGAAGTGGATAGTTTATTATCCATGGATTCACTTTTACGATGAAGAGCAGGTGGAGGTTGCATTGAAAGAAATTCTGCAATTTAGATTTTCATATGATGAGAATTGATGTGCTTATGAGTTTAGGGAAAATAAATTTAATGATTCTGAAAAATAATAAACATGTATTAATATGGAAGAAGAGATAAATGGTGGTTTTAATCTTGCACTTGGAAGGAGCTTTGATCTTTAGAGATGTCGTGGATGTTCTACTGAAAATAAAATTCTTAATTGATGGCAATATGGGAAGCTTAGGAGAATATAATAGATAAATATTTGGCTACGCTTGTAATTCTAGTTCTTGTGAATTCCTTGTGATTGTTAGAATTCTTTGTAATTATTCTTGTATTCATATTCATTAGATGAGGTATCTTATGTCTTGGTGTTACATGTAATCCTATTATACTATAATTATAGGTTTTTAGTAAATACATTAAGGCTACAAGACATAAGAGTATTATATATATGTATGATTAATGAGAAGGATAAGCTATAGCACATGTTGTAGAAGCAAATTCGTTACCAGAAAAAAACTTATGATATGTTAAGAGAGACTATACATGCTTCCTCTCTATGAAAGCTTATTAATAATATTTTACGACCACACATGTTTTATCTTGATCATGCATTAAATATATAAGATTAACTGTAACTAATTTAAATGTGCACCTATAACCAACATGTGTGAAATTTTTGATATATGCTATGACAACTATACACATAAAGTTTCAAATGAGAATCAATATTTTATTACAAAGGTAGTTAACTAATGTTCAAACTTATTTTATTTTAATGAGTTAAATATGTAAACTTATTAGACTTGGTAAATTTATTTTAAATATATTTTAAGATTAGGAGAGTAAGTTACTAGTTAGTTATGAGGTAGATACTACAAATGCAATCATTTTCTTGATAAAAAGGGAGTTATTTTTGAAGGTTTGGATTCTCTCACATTGTATTGGGATAAGAAAAGAGTCTTTGAGCTCTTGATTTATGAATTAAGTATTTAGATTGATATGACTAGTCTATGTAACAAGGTATTGTCTCTTTATTATGTGAAATATTTTTATGCTGAATTGAAATTTATTCCTTTTAAATATTTTCTATAATTTGAAGAATTTAAATAATTTAATTTCATATATATTCTTAACCTATGTAATTGGGATGTGACAATAGGCTGTTTATTGATCTAGGAGTCATGAAACCCTTTGCAAATACAATTTTTTATATTAAAAAACTTAGTGGCATTCTTTTTTCTTTAAACAAATATTTTTAAGGAAAAAATCTTTGTATTTGTTCTTCCTTTTTTCTATTTTTTTTTGTCTCTTTTTATCTTTATCAAAAAATTTAGAGTCTTGGGCTCGTAGCAATCATACCTAAGGTTTTCTCTCATTTGTTTAGGTTTTAATTTGTGTGCATTTTATACTTTTTGGTTAAAGCATAGTCTTGAAACATAAAAAACTATATATCTTATGAGAAAGACACCCCTCTCAAAAGTAGAAAAAAATTTTAATTTCCAATAATGATTTCTTCAATTACGGAAAACTCTATCATTTCTCATTACATAAATACAAGTTGTTTATAGTGAAATATCATAACAAAAAACTTATTTCCCAATATTAGTCTTAATATTTTGTCTACCATCTTTTCACACAAGCAGAATATGGGTAGCATTTAAGCTATATTACTAGGACCCTCTCAAAAATTATGTACCACTAGTTTTACGTGAACTAATAAATTATGGAATATGTTAGTTATAAAAAGAGATATATTTCCAATCATCACATTTTAGAGTGTTTAATTGTTGGTCAAGAATATTTGCGCCAATTAGGGAAAGAGTTATATAGAATATATACTAGGAAGTGACAATGTTGACCAAATAATGTGTTGAATTATCTACCATAGAGTAGTTACTTCCCACACAAATGTATGTGTAGTGAAAAGAGGGGTAGGGATTACAACACATAACTTAGAAGAAATATCTCACAATTGCTAAAGTTTGAGTTTGAGGATTTGTAGAGGCTGACACATGGAGAATATATATATATATATACAAGTACATATTGAAATAGTCATCTAGTCCATGAATATAAAATACACATAGTCCATGTCAATACATACTAAAATAGTCATAATCCATGAATACAAAATAAATACATAGTCTATGAATAAAAAATAGTGAAATAATATATCACTAGAAAATATTGAAATTGTCCATGAAATAAATGTATCATCACTCTAAGTTTTATCAACATGAAACTAAAAAGGACTCCAATGCATGGCACCTGGGCCTTCATGGTGTAAAGGGAGTCTAATGTTGGTGTTTTTGTGTTTAAGTCATGTTTTGTTTGTAATAAGGTCAATTAAGAAAATTTAATGTGTTTTGAGTTGATTTTAGGTTGCAAGGTGGGTTGGTGAGTCCATTTTGTAAATGTTGCAAAAGTTGCAAAAGTTGTTCAAACAAGTTTGCACTTTTGAGTTTTGAAGGAAGTTGAACAGTTGGGATTTGAAAAGAAGTTAGAAACGACTGGGTTTTATTTTTTTAGGTTTAAATAAGCCTCATGAAGGTTGGTACGATGTTTTGGTGTGTATCTTTGAAGATTGAGAAATAAATATACATTGTTTTCTATGTTTCAAAAGCTAATTTTGCTGCTACATAGGGTGGTACAACCCTATACGACCTAAAAATGAACTAATTATTATTGGGATTGATGAAGGAGTGAATTAATTGTCATTTTATTTTGGTTTCATTTTATTTCATTAGGTTTGGAGTAAATTATAGCACTTTTCCTGAAAACAGTTTGAAAACCTAGTTTAGGGTTGGTTTGAGGTAGACAAAATAAATTTCTCACCATTCCATTGATGAATTGGTCTCAAGCTTAGTGGAATGGATGTAGATAGGTTGAATTTTATATTCATAATTTTGCAAGAGTAGGGGATGAATATTGATGCAAATTTGTTGATGCCCTAGTCAAAAAATCTCTTGTTTTGGGCATAAAATGTGCATAACACTTAGGGTTTGGTGAAAAGCTCTGGAGAATTTCTTTGTCAGGGTTGGAAATGTTTGGCAAACCCTATTTGAATTTTTTGAGCCATTTGTGTTAATATTTGAAGCTTGGGTTTTGAAAACCTTGTTTTTTCACATTCAAACAAGCCTAATTAGGCCTCATACAAGCATAGTGGCAAAAATTTGACCTTAGGTTCAAAAACAACCCCACTTGCAAATTTTTTATTTTTCAAATGGCCAAAAAGGTATTTGAAATGTTGATTATATTTTGGGTTTTGGGTCTACTTAGGAAATTATGTGGAAAAACTGTTGAGAAATTATGTCTCAACTTCCAGCTTGAAGTCCTTGTTTTCATGCCTTGGTGATTTTGTGTTGTTTACAAAGTTCTGGTAGAGGCAGAGCCAGGATGAAACTTGGCATTGTTCTGTTTGCCTAAGTTCCGAGTCTTTGGCGGAGGCAGAACCGGGATGGAACTTGGCATTGTTCTGTTTGCCTAAGTTCTGGGTTTCGGTTCTCGTTCCTGCTCTGACTCCGCTTTCTATCGTTTGTTTCGCTGCGCAGGTTCTGGCAGAGGCAGAACCAATTTTGGAAGTTGGCAATGTCCATTTGCCAGGTTCCTGTTTCAGTTCCTATTCCGACTCTGAGCCCGACTCCTGCTTTTATGATCTGGTTCTTCTGGATGTTTGGATTCTACTCGGGGTGTTTTCCTCCGCCTTGTCCTGGTTCTGGATTGTTGTTTCTTGCAGTTGGCGGAGGCAGAACCGAAACCAGATTGGTTCCTGATCTTGGACTTTTGGTAAAGTCTTGTTTCTATTCCTGTTCCGTCCCCAACTCCGACTCCGGTCTTTTGTGTTCCTGTCTTGGTTTGACCTCAGGTTGAATTTACCAAGTCAGAATTGTTTTCGCTAAGTTACTCTTTGCCGTGGGCGGATGCGAAACCGAAATGGTTCCTGAACCTAAAATTTCGGTAGGGTCATGTTTTGACTCCAGTTCTGACTCCAACTCCGACTCCGACTTTGGCAGTGTGTATTTTCGGTGGAGTCCTGTTTCGACTCTGACTCCAATAGTGCTATTTATGACTTGAAGTCTTGGTCGCGCCCGATGTCTGTTTGACCATTTTGGTTGCTTTATTAGCTGAGATTGCTGATGGGTCTTGGACGCATGGCACCTGGTTGAATAGTGTTTGGACGGATACCAAGGTAGTTATTATGGCAGTTACATTTGTCAACGAAGGGTGGCAAGCTGAACCGTTTTGAGTAATGGCTTTGAATGCAATGACGACTTGTTGCAAGAGATCTGTCAGATCCGACCAGATGCATGATGTGAGGATGGACTTCATTGCTCTTCTGATTCGGTTACATTTGGATGAGAGATGTGTTATTTCTCATAAGTTAGAAAAGTTGAGTTGAGTCATAAGTTGCAGAGCAAGTTGAAGTCGCGTGCTGAAGAACAAGAAGGACGTGAGTTCTTGAAGAGGGTTTTGAACTGTATGTTGTGAAAAGATTCTAACAGTGGATCTGAAACTCTCTCGATGATTGTGAGCTGAGCAAAGAAGTCTGGATATTGTATGTAATCGATTCATTATTGTAATACAATTGATTTGACTTTGTGTGGTGGGTTTTTTGCCTGAAAGGGTTTTCCCACGTAAATACTGTGTCATCTTTGTTTGCTTATCTTTCTGGTTTCTCATTGCCATGGTTGTATGCATCTCTATAAGTTTTAGAAACTGTTAGTTTTTCATTTTTACTTCTCTCCCTTGTAGTAAAGGCGTTAAGGGAATGTATTCTGCACTGTTGGGTCATTAGATCCGCATTCTTTTCCCTTCAAAGTGGTATCAGAGATTGGCCAATTCGTGTTATCCTTGTTAGGGAAAATTAGTTTTTTGCACTAATACTGTTTCAGTGGGAGACTTGCATTGTTAAACTTGTTTCTGTTGTGAGATGGCGAGTACATCTGGTAGAATAGATATTGAGAAGTTTAATGGCAACAACTTTGAGTTATGGAAACTCAAGATAGAAGACTTGCTTGTGGATAGAGACCTCTGGATTGCAGTGTCTGGAACTAAGCCACAAACTATGACCCAAGAAGCTTGGGATCTTGTTGATAGAAAAGCAAGAGGATTGATAAGACTGAGTCTAGCCGATTCTGTGCTCTTGAATGTTCATGAGGAGACGTCTGCAGCTGCTTTGTGGAAGAAGCTTGGTGATATTTACCAAGGAAAATCTCTGGTAAACAAGTTATTCCTGAGGAAGAAGTTGTACTCCTTGAAGATGGATGAAGGTGCATCTGTTGCAGATCATTTGAACTCATTTAATATGAGTGTTACTCAGCTGGCATCTGTAGGTGTAAAAATTGAGGAGGAGGATCGTTGCATGCTCCTGTTGTGTTCATTACCTGACAGTTGGGATCATCTTCTGATGGCTATTGGAAGCACAACCATTGCTTTCAAGACTGATGATGTGGTTGCTTCGCTTCTGTCTGAAGAAATGCGAAGGAAATCTTCTGAGATGGCCAAAGATGCTCTTTCTGTTCGAGGTAGAACAAAGGAGAAAGGCAAGAAGAAAGACAACAAGTCAAAATCCAAGTCTAAAGGGAGATCAAAGTCTCCTAGTAAAAAGTCCAAGGTAAAGTGCTAGAACTGTGGGAAACCTGGTCATATCAGGAAGGATTGCAAGGAGAAGAAGAAGAAGGATGCTTTCGACAACGAATCTTCTCAAAGTGATGTAGATGCCTTCATTACAGCAGCCTTGACAACTCAGGCATCAGATGATGTTTGGTTAGTTGATTCAGGTGCCTCCTTTGACATGACATCCAATGGAGATTGGTTCTCAAAGTATGAGAAGTATGATGGTGGAAAGGTATACTTGGCAAGTGATTCAACGCTGGAGATTGTTGGTAGAGGAAGGGTCAGAATTCAGTTTCCTGACGGGAGAGTCAAAGGAATTGGAGGTGTTTTTCACATCCCAGGTTTGGCTCAAAATATTCTTTCTGTTAGTAAGTTAAATGATGCTGGTGTAGAAGTTTCTTTTTCTAGTAAGGGATGTAAAATGGCTAGAGGTGCAATGGTGCTAGCTAAGGGTGTTCGTACTGGAACTCTGTACAAGCTAGATGCACGACCTGTTCTTTGTAACAGTGCCTCTGTAAAGTCATATAATTCTGCACCTATAGAGAAAGATGAAGACTCTTCACTATTTGCAAATGCTTTGGAGGTAAAACTCCCAACAGAGAAGACTATGTTATAGCATCATAGACTTGGTCACATTGGTGAGAAAGGTTTAAAAACCTTGAAGAACAAAAACCTTGTAGAAGGGCTTGATGATTGTAACCCTGAGTTCGATTTCTGTGAACATTGTATCTATGGAAAGCAACACCGTGTTTCTTTCTCCTCCAGCCCTCACAAATCTTCTGGTATACTGGATTATGTTCATTCTGATGTGTTTGGTCCAGTTAATGTTCCTTGGTTATCAAAGTCTAGATATTATGTTTCTTTTATTGATGATTGTTAAAGAAGGGCATTTGTATACTTTCTTAAAAGTAAATCAGAAGTGTTCAGTCGGTTTAAAGATTTCAAATCTTTTGTAGAAAATTAGACTGGAAGGAAAATAAAGTGTTTAAGGACAGGCAATGGAGGTGAGTTTTGTTCTGTAGATTTTGAAAGGTACTGCACTGATCATGGAATTAAAAGGCATAAGACAACCCCCTACACTCCACAGCAAAATGGAGTTGCTGAAAGGTTGAACAGGACACTGATGGAAAAGGCAAGGAGTATGCTGAGTGGTGCTGGTCTGGAGCAAAAGTTCTAGGCTGAGGCTGTTGCTACAATATGTTATTTGATAAATAGATCTCCTTGTTCAGCTCTTGTTGACATGACACCTTTGGAAGCATGGTCAGGTAAGAAACCCTCATTAAGGCATGTTCGGGTCCTTGGCTATGAGGCATATGTTCATGTGCCAAATGAAAAGAGATCAAAGTTGGATAACAAGGCTGTGAAATGTATTCTCATTGGCTATGGAGTTGGTGTGAAGGGATACAAGCTTTGGAACCCTGTTACTGAGAAGGTTTTGTATAGAAGAAGCGTGATATTTCGTGAGCTGAAACCTTTAGTAAGTGATCAACAGCTTGAGACAAATCAGAGTGACAAGAAGAAGGATGTAGTTGAGATTCCCCAAACTCCAGAAAGGGAAGAACTGCATGGTGTACCTGAGATTGAGGAGAGCTCAGGCAGCTCTGGAAGTTCTGATGATGAAGAACAACCTCAGCCTATAAGGAGATCTACACGAGAAAGAAGGCAACCAAAAAGGTATGGTTTCTCTATGTTAGATTCAAATTGTGCTTATGCCTTAATTACCAGCACTGATGAGCCTAGGACTGTGAAAGAAGCAATCAGCATGGCTGATTCAAAGTCTTGGCTAGAAGCCATGAATGAGGAGATGGATTCCTTGAAAAAGAATGATACCTGGAAGTTGGTACCACTGCCTAAAGGGCAAAAGCTTGTTGGCTGCAAGTGGATATGCAAAAGGAAGATAGGCCTTGATGGCAGTGTGGAGAAGTATAAGGCACAACTGGTTGCAAAGGGATTTTCCCAAGTTGAGGGAATTGATTATGGAGAGATCTTTTCCCCTGTAGCAAAACTGACATCCATCAGATTTTTGTCGTCATTGGCAGCTATGTATGACTATGAAATTGAGCAGATGGGTGTGAAGACAACATTTCTCCATGGTGATCTGGAAGAAGAAATCTACATGTCCCAGCCTGAGCATTTTCTTGATAGAGGTAAACAAAATCTAGTTTGTAAGTTAAATAAATCTCTCTATGGTCTAAAGCAATCTCCTAGAATGTGGTACCATAAATTTGACACATTTGTGTTGTCAATTGGGTTTGTTAGATCAAAATTTGATCATGGCATTTATTATAAATGTGAGAATGATCATGTACTTATTATTACTTTGTATGTGGATGACATGTTATTCATTGGTAATAGCAAGGCAATGATTTCTGATCTTAAAACTCAGTTGTCTGCTAAGTTCGAAATGAAAGATCTTGGAGCAACAAGGTACATTCTTGGGATGGAGCTAACCAGGGATAGAACAAGCAGAAAGCTGTGGCTCAGTCAGAGTAAGTATGTGAAAACCGTTCTAGAGAGGTTTAACATGACTGATTGCAAACAACTAGTTGTTCTAATCATGCAAGGATTGAAACTATCTGCTGAAGACTGTACAAAGTCTGCAACTGAGATGGAGGACATGACCAGTGTGCCTTATGCAAGTGCAATAGGCAATTTGATGTATGCTATGGTCTGCACAAGACCAGACATCGCCCAAGCAGTGGGAGTTTTAAGCCGTTTCATGGAAAATCCAGGGAGATCACATTGGGATGCTGTAAAGAGAGTGTTCAGGTATTTGAAGGGTACTTCAGACTATGCTTTGTGTTACCATTGTAGTATGGTTGCATCACAGAGGACTCTTAGCATTCAGGGATATGTTGATTCTGATTGGGCAGGGGACATTGATAGCAGAAGATCCACCAGTGGATACACTTTCATGCTCAATGGGGAGCAATCAGTTGGATGAGCAAGCGACAAGCTATAGTTGCTTTATCCATGACATAGGTAGAGTACATGGCAGCAACTCATGCTTGCAAGGAGGCAGTGTGGCTGAGGCGTTTGTGTTCAGACATTGGATTTAATGCTGAGCAGATTTCAATCTGCTGTGACAGTCAAAGTGCCATTTGTTTGGCAAAGAATGCGACCTTTCATGCCAGGACCAAGCACATAGATGTCTAATATCACTTCATGAGGGATATGGTTGAAGATGGCAAGGTCAGTATGGATAAGGTTGACACCTTGAAGAATGTTGCAGATGCCTTGAAAAGCTGGTTAGCACAGACAAGTTCAGATGGTGCACAAAATCGATGGGCCTTGGGGCCTATGATAGACAGTAAGGTATGATGTTTTGAGGAAGCTGGATGTGTTCACCAATTGGGAGATTGTTGAGAAATTATGTCTCAACTTCCAGCTTGAAGTCCTCGTTTTCATGCCTTGGTGATTTTGTGTTGTTTACAAAGTTCTAGTGGAGGCAGAGCCAGGATGGAACTTGGCATTGTTCTGTTTGCCTAAGTTCCGAGTCTCTGGTGGAGGTGGAACCAGGATGGAACTTGGCATTGTTCTGTTTGCCTAATTTCTGAGTTTCGGTTCTCGTTCCTGCTCCGACTCCACTTCCTACCGTCTGTTTCGCTTCGCAGGTTCTGGCGGAGGCGGAACCAGTTTTGGAAGTTGGCAATGTCCATTTTCCAGGTTCCTATTTCAATTCCTGTTCCGACTCCGAGCCTGACTCCTACTTTTACGATCTGGTTCTTCTGGATGTTTTCCTCCTCCTTGTCCTAGTTCTGGATTGTTGTTTCTTGCAGTTGGCGGAGGCGGAACCAAAACTGGATTGGTTCCTGATCTTGGACTTTTGGTAAAGTCTTGTTTCTGTTCCTGTTCCATCTCCAACTCCAACTTTGGTCTTTTGTGTTCCCATCTTGGTTTGACCCCGCGTTGACTTTACCCAGTCAGAACTGTTTTCGATGAGTTACTCTTTGCCGTGGGCGGATGCGGAACCGAAATGGTTCCTGAACCTGAAATTTCGGTAGGGTCATGTTTTGACTCCAGTTCCGACTCCGACTTTGACTTCGACTCCCGCAGTGTGTATTTTCAGTGGAGTCCTATTTCGACTCTAACTCTGGCATTGCTATTTATGACTTGAAGTCTTGGTCGCGCCCGATGTCTGTTTGACCGTTTTGGTTGCTCTGTCAGCTAAGATTGCTGATGGGTCTTGGATGTGTGGCACCTAGTTGAATAGTGATTTGATGGATACCCAGATAGTTATTGTGGCAGTTGCATTTGTCAATGGAGGGTGGAAAGCTCAACCATTTTGAGTAATGGCTTTGAATGCAATGATAGCTTGTTGCTGGAGATCTGTCAGATCCGACCAGATGCGTGATTTGAGGATGGACTTCATTTCTTTTTTGAGTTGGTTACATTTGGATGAGAGATGTGTTATTTCTCATAAGTTAGAAAAGTTGAGTTGAGTCGTAAGTTGCAGAGCAAGTTGAAGTCGCGTGCTGAAGAACAAGAAGGACGTGAGTTCTTGAAGAGGGTTTTGAACTGTATGTTGTGAAAACATTGTAACAGTGGATCTGAAACTCTCTCGGTGATTGTGAGCTGAGCAAAGAAGTATGGATATTATATGTAATCGATTCATTACTGTAATACAATTGATTTGACTTTGTGTGGTGGGTTTTTTGCCTGAAAGGGTTTTCCCACGTAAATACTATGTCATCTTTGTTTGCTTATCTTTCTGGTTTCTCATTGCCATGGTTGTATGCATCTCTATAAGTTTTAGAAACTGTTAGTTTTTCATTTTTGCTTCTCTCCCCTGTAGTAAAGGTGTTAAGGGAATGTATTCCACACTGTTGGGTCATTAGATCCACATTCTTTTCCCTTCAAAAGCCCTCTTTTGAAGTGCTACAAGGAGAATTGAAGAGTTGTAAAGGAAATCCATCAAGACAAGGTTCTAAGTTTGAAGGTTTGGGTTTGTTGAGTTATTTTTGAGTTTTTTTTGTGACCATAAAAACTTGCTATACATAAAATTCATATTAGAGCATAGTTAGGTTTGTAAAAAGGAAAAGTGTGAAGTAAGAAAGAGAGCAAGATGCCTCCAAAAGTTAACACTATGGCTAGGGAAATGAATGAGATGAAAGAGAAGAATGCAAAAGAGATTAGAAGGTTGAAGGAACTAAAATATATGGTGGTAGCAAGGCTTGAGTTTGTTGAAAATAGTCAGAGAAGAGGTATGGTCCTAGGTGATTTGAGTGACCCCGAAGAAGGGGAAGAGGAGAATGAAGAAGAAGAGGAAGATGAATTGGGTCCAGATGAGCAAAGGATGGCCAAGCTACTGAGAGTAGTCAAGGAAGATAAACACAAGGTAAAGATTTATTTATCTATGTATGGAGGGAACTTGAATGACGAAGAGATTTTAGATTGGATTGCAACACTTGATAATTATTTTGAGTGTGGAGATGTATCTAAGGAGCGAAAGGTCAAGTTGGAAAAAAACAAAATTGAAGGGTCATGCCCTAGTATGGTGAGATTATGAGCAGACCAAAAGGAGGAAGAAAGGAAAGTCCAAGATTGTCTCTTGGGAAAAAATGGTGGCAAAGCTTAAGGGTAAGTTCTTACTAGCTGATTATGCAATTCAAATGTATAAGAAACTTCAAGGTCTGAAACAAAGAGAGATGGATGGTAAAGCCTAAACTGATGAGTTCTATAAGTTGAGTATAAGAGGTCACATGGAGGATGATGTGGAGAAGGTGGATAGATATCTTAGTGAGATAATATTTAACATTAAAGATGAGTTAAGCTTGGAAAATCCAAGAATATTTGAGGAATGCTATCAAATGGAAATTAGGGCCAAAGAAAAGCTAAAGAGAAGGCAAGACAAGTCAAATAGGCGCAAAGGCAACAATTCTAGAGGAAGAGGGTCATTTTAGAATCCAAGGCGCAATCATATGAGAGCCAAGAAGATAGAAGCAAAGTCCAAGACCAAGTTGTGGTTCAGATAGGTGGATTTATAGGAGGTAGATCAGACTTTAGAGGTAGATTTAGAGGTCAAGGAAGAGGTTCTATTGGATTCATAGGAAGGTGCTATCAATGCAACAAGTTTGGACATCAAGCTTGGAAATGTAATGAAGGTCAGTCCTCTACTTCACATGGAGGAGAAAGAAGAGCTCAATTGGTGCAAGATGATGACAATGAGAGTGTAAAATCTCCATCACAACATGTTCTAGAAGTTGGAGAATCACTCATGGTAAGGAGAGCTCTCATCAAGGCATCAATAGAGAAGGGGCCACCATAAAGGAAGACTCTCTTTAAGAAAAATTTTAAGTTTTTGGGTAAGGTTGTAATTGATTCATGAAGTACAAATAATATGGTTTCTATTGAGATGGTTGATAAAATTAAGTTTCCAAGAATACCAAATGCTACCCCTTACAAAGTCTCTTGGTTAAATGAGGGTCAACATATTTTGGTGAATGAACAAAGTTGGGTTGAATTTAACATAGGAGGGTATAAGGAATTTTTTTTATGTGAAATACTACCCATGGATGTATGTCATTTTATGCTAGGAAGGCCTTGGAAATTTGATAGGCATGTTATGTATGATGGAAGCAGGAATACTTATGAGATAGATAAAGATGGGGTCTCCTATACCTTGACACCATTGAAAGAAGAGAACAAAGGACAAAATAAGGGCTCGCTAATGTGATGATGGTAGGTAGGAAGGAGTTCATAAAAGTAAAAGAAGAGGAGAACATGGACCTTGTAGCCACTCCTAAATTTGAAGACATTATGACAAAAAAACATGAAGAATGACTTGATTTTGTAGGGAAATGATAATGAGTTGGTGTCAAGATTTTCTACGTTGAAAGTCAAGGATGAATTGATTTTGGAGATTCAAGATTGGCTTAAGAAGTATATTGCTATGATGATGCTAAGAGGGGTTTTCTATTCGTTGCTTTTAAAGGGGGGTTTTAGTCATTCCATTTCTTTAATGTCAGAGGTTGGTATAGCTGATCAAGTAGCAGTTATAGGGGCACCACAATAGATGGAAGAGATGAGAAGCAAAGGTGTAGAGGTCAAGGGTAAACTACATGGGACTATGGAAAAATCCAAGCATACACCCAAAGTGAAGAAGAAGGAAGCTCATGGCAAGGATGGAGGAGGTATGTTTGCAGGTAATAATGTAGGTTCAACAAAAAATTTCAGGTGAAGAATGAGTCAAGGATCAACCATCAAACAGGTTTCAAGTTGGAATATATACAAGGTGCCAAAGAGCTCAAAAAGACAAAGTAAAATACCTATTTCCAGTACTTGGTCTTTTAGAAAGGTTTACCAAATGGAGATGTTACTTGGAGGCCAAATAATGACTTGATCAAGCCCGAATCTATTGCAACATTTTCCTCAAGGGGACTTGAGTTCATTTTTCTTAAGGAGTATGGTGCAACCTAGCACATGGGCCTTGATGGTGTAAAGGGAGTCTAATGTTGGTGTTTTTGTGTTTAATTCATGTTTTTGTTTATAATACGGTCAATTAAGACAATGCCATGTGTTTTGAGTCAATTTTAGGTTGCTAGGTGGGTTGGTGAGTCCATTTTGTAAATGTTACAAAAGTTGTAAAAGTTGCTCAAGCAACTTTGCACTTTTGAGTTTTGAAGGAAGTTGAACAATTGGGATTTGAAAATTAGTTAGAAACAGTTGGGTTTTGTTTTTTTACTTTTAAATAAGCATTGTGAAGGTTGGTATGATGTTCTAGTGTCCATCTTTGAAGATTGAGCAATAAAAATACATCGTTTTCTATGTTTCAAAAACTAATTTTGTTGCTACATAGGGTGGTACGACCCTGCACCACTTGAAAATGAACTAATTATTATTGGGATTGATGAAGGTGTGAATTAAATATCATTTTATTTTGGATTGTGAATGAGAAAAAACATAGTACAAGAAATGAAAAAGGATTCCCCAATGAGCTTCTAGGGTTTTGCACCTAGAAGCTAACTTTTGGAAGAATGACTCTTTTTCACCTAATGATATGTTTGTTGTTCTTTCAAACAGGGGGATTGGGGGTTGTGTGTTATTATGATGTCTAAATGAACTAATTTAAGTGTTGGAAATAGAAAATGAAAGCTAACTAATAATGTAAAACTTATGAAATACAACAATGCTAGAAAAAACACTATGTTATGCAAAGTAACGTAGGAAACATAAACAAACAACTACAAAAATGACCAAGAAGAAAGATGTCCACTTGGGGGCTGAAGAGGGATGAGATGAGGGTCTGGAATCCTGGAAAAACTATTGCAAAAGCTGAGGACACTTATGCCATTTTGGGTGACCTAGTCCTTTTGTCAGAAAAATCTATCGGGACCCATTTCTGGCAAAAGGGTACTTAGATCCACAGAAAACCCAAAAATGCATGTATGGTGGGACTAGGTAGCCCCTAATGGTGACCTAGTCCCTTTCAGTCTTTCGAGAATTCTGAAAGTGGAATTTGGAGGTCTCAGTTTTCACTTTCTACTTCTAAAAGTGTTCGGTCCCAAAAATGCAAAATATTATCTGTGAGTGTTCTCCAAGCTTCAACTAGTGTTTTTACAATCTTAGTGAGCTTGGATGAGTTTTTGGATGATCTTTCACCTTGGTCATTTTCCCAATCTTCCTACAAGACCTGCAAATCAATATCAATTAGAGGAGTGAGGTACCCCCACATAAGGAAGGAAACCACAATCCTTAAGATGTGGAATTCTACAACTCAAGGTCTTACACTCATTAGTGTGATGACCATGACCTCGGTGGTAAGCACAAAAGGAATGTTTGTTAGAACATTTCTTTCGATTTTTGGGAGGAAGAGAGAGCAAGTGATCTTGGAGGAGGCTTGGCAAGATACCTTCTTGATCAAGGGTAGAAGAGGATCCTTTGGTTTGGGACAAGGAATGGTCTTGCTTAGTATAGGATGGCATACCTACGCAAGGCTCTAGAGATTGTGAGATTTTGTAGATTCCTTTGGAGGAGTGTGTAAAATTTTAATCCAAAGGAGGATGCGAGATGACATTGGTGTTAAGAAAATATTCCTTAGTTGAGTGCAAAGGATCACTTGCTAAGGTTGGTTTAGAAGGGTGAGGTGGGATAGTGTTGGTGTTGGAGGAAGGTTTGATGATTTCGATGAAAGGACGAAATCCAAGACCATGGTTGGATATTTACATATGAGGCTTGATAGGGTTGTGGATACCTTGTTCATTAGCACCACAACCTTCTCCACTATAGCCAATTTGTTTCATGATCTCATAACCTTGTCCATAGAGCTTTTTCAACTTCTTTGGATTGAGTGAGGGTTCATTGTTAGCATTGGTGGCTACAAGAGTTGAGGTGGATGCTATTGAAGGAGAAAATGAGTCACGTGTTAACAAGATTACATTTCCCTTTGGAGAGTCTTGGGTTGTGGTCTTGGAGTCTCCTAGTAATGAAGGTGTGAAGTTTAAGGACCTCCAACCTTCGTCAAAGGAATTTGGTTGTACGGTCTCCACTGGTTTGGTTGGGGTAGTGGTGAAAGGTTTGGATTTGGTTTGTTGAAGGTGTTTAAGACACTTTAAGGTTCAGGATCAGCGTCAAGTGTGTACACTTTTTTGTTGTAGGCGTACTTGATCTTGTGATGAAGAGTGGAAGGCACACCATTCATTGCATGAATCCATGACCTACCCAAAATGAGGTTAGATGAAACATCATTTGGCATAACATGGATCAATGTGTTTAATGTGGCCACTCCAACTGTAAGAGGTAAAATTATCACACCAAGTGAATTTTGTTTGATACTGTCAAATATAGTGAGGAATAAGGAGGAAGGTTGGATGGTGGATCTATTGATATGGAGCCTATCTAAGAGATTGACACTACACACATTGACAACGAAGCCCTTATCAACAAGGGTTCAATTGCTCCCTATGCTTTTGTATTCAAATATGATCATGAAGGATTCGACTTTATTTTGCACTTCCAAAGGAGGGAGCTCACTTTGGTGGAAAACAATGTCAACATTCAATCCTTGAATCATAGCTGCAATGTTGGTTGTTTATGCATTAGAAGGGACAATATTTTTTTGTAAGGCTTCTTGCATCATGTTGTGATAGTAAGGGGAGGCTTGGATAAGGTTCCATAAAGATATCTTAGCAGGATTATTCATTAGTTGGTCAACAAGGTCATACTCCCTAAGGAAGGAATTGAAGCGAGGGGCAGAAGGAAGAATGGGAGGGGATGAAGGTAAAGGTGTTGATGTTGATGGTTGAGTAGGTGGGTTGTTTCAGGTGTAATGTGTATGAGAAATGGTATCATGACTCAATTGCTGCAACACATTAGGCTTAGGTGGGGAGAGAATGAATTCAGGTTTAGAAGGTGGAGAAAGGTTGAGTTGAGGTTAAATAATATTAACATCCCCTTTGGAAGGACAATCAATGTTATCCTTGGTTTGCATCGTGATATTCTCCCTAGGAGGAGAGAGTATAGGAGAATTACAAGCTTCATGTGCTTGACATTGAGGGAGTGGTTCTTATAAAATAAGTTCATCACTAGTAGGGGAATGATCAATGATGGGAAATGGAGAAGGGGGATGGGTAGGAGGGGATTCTATTTGATTGTCAAAGGTCTCATTCTATTGTTCTATACCAGCTACCCTTGTAGGAGAGCATGGAAGAGGTTCATCACATGATTCATCACAAGGGTGGGATCTATCAAGAGAAGAGCCATTATGATTTTCAAATAGATTATCCCAAAGGGGAGGAGCATTAGGAAAGAGGGGGTCAATAGTTGCATGAATTGTACTAGGGGTATCTTCTAACACCAAACTATCCTATTTGCATCGAGGAGGGATGGTAGGAGATGGGAAATTTTGAGGGTCATAGTTAGGTAGACTAGGTAAGGTGATGTCAAGAAATGTGTTTATGATTTCATAATATTGTTGTTTAATGGTTGGAAAAGGGGGATGATGAGAGGCACAATCAAGACCCTCAACACTTGTAGCTTCTTGTACCAAGATACCTTTGTCACTAATAGGAGAGGTATAGGGAGAAGCAAAAGTATGATTGTAATGATTGTCAACAAAAATGTCGTTAGCGAGGGGTAATGCAATGTTAAGAATAGTGTCAATGTTTTGGTTATTAACATATTCTCTAATGAATTAATTAGTGTAATCTACATTGAACTCATAAGAAGGAATGTTGAATTTATGCAATCCATTTCAAACCAAATCAAAGCCACCTATTTTAAAAGAAAAAATGGTGAAAGGAAAGAGGAAAGAGAATACAATGCAATTATTTAAAATAAAATGTTGAAATGCAATTTTCGGATGTAAAACAAGGTAACTTTCTGATTACACTATGCAACAATCTGAAAAATAAATCTAGTATATGAAAAATTGAAACTAAGAAATGCATGAAAGGAGCTAATTTAAGCTAATTCTGATAAACTACATGCTACATAAACTAAACCAACTAATATAGATAGGCAATGGTACAAAATAGAAGCCTAAAAAAATGGGTTTTCAGCTTTGTAAAGGGCAGTTTCAGAAGCCTGAAGGGACTAGATCGTCTAGGATGGTGACCTAGTCCTCATGGTGATTTGTTTGAGTTTGGAAATTTTTTTTTGATGGATTTAGGTGGTTTCTATGTTATACAATGTAGGTTTGAGAAGAAAATGCAAAATTTTCAAAAAGATTTAGTGTTGTAGAATGCAAAAAATGCAACCTACATGCAGTTTTCACTAATGCAACATGCAATGCAAGTTAATCCTAGGACAAGGAAAGAATATAAATCAGAAAAGAAGGTGTAAGAAGGTTGGGTTCACCAAAATGAACCACGAAAAACATAGTACAAGAAGGGAAAAAGGATTCCCTAATGAGCTTCTAGGGTTTTTCACCTAAAAGCTAACTTTTGGAAGAATGAATCTCTTTCACCTAATGATATGTTTAGTGTTCATTCAAAGAGGGGGATTGAGGATTGTGTGTGATTATTATGTCTAAATGAACTAATCTAAGTGCTGGAAATATAAAATGAAAGCTAACTAATAATGCAAAACTTAAGAAATACAACAATGCCGAAAAACACACTATGCTATGCAAAGTAACGTAGGAAAAATAGACAAACAAATACAAAAATGAACAAGAAGAAATATTTGCACCTCGGGGTTGAAGAGGGCTGAGATGAGGAGTTGGAATCCTGGAATTTTTTTTGCAGAAGCTATGGACACTTACGCCATTTTGGGTGACCTAGTCCTTCTGTAGGGAAAATCTTTCGGAACCCGTTTCTGCCAAGAGGGTACTTAGATCCACCAAAAACCCCAAAATGAATGTGTCGTGGGACTAGGTCACCCCTAATGATGACCTAGTTCCTTTCAGCCTTTTGGGAAGTTTGAAAGTGGAATCTGGAGGTATCGGTTTGCACTTTCTGCTTCTCCAAGTGTTCGGTCCCAAAAATGCAGAATGTGATCTATGAGTGTTCTCCAAGCTTCAAATAGGGGTTTTCCAACCTTAGTGAGCTTGAATGAGTTTTTGGATGATATTTCACCTTGGTCCTTTGCCCAATCTACCTACAAGACCTACAAATCACACAAAGAGGCTAAACTTGTTGATTGTTAGTGTATGGGGGCTTGCCTTGGTCAAGCCCCTTTATAGATAATTAAATCGAATGAAGAGACAATGCAGTAAAACGTGGAAATATGGAATGGTGGATTCAATACCTTGTCATGATGAGAGGTACTGTGTTGTTGTAGAAATCAACTCTTGAATGCTTCAACAAAGATTTCTTGTTGACTTAGAATGTGAAACCCTAGCTTGATTGAGAAGAAGAAGTGGATGAGGAGTGAAGAGTTTTGTGAGAGTGGAAATGTGGGTGTGACTTAATGAGGAATTAGGGCTTTTAGGCTTATTTATACAAGTAATTCCCTATTTTTCTCGAAATAACACCATACAGGCCGGCCTTAGGGTTTTAGAGACAAAATCTTGAAAGAAAATTAAGTTTAGTTTGAAATTTATGCCACATGGGATTAGGTCGCCCAAGGTGGTGACCTAGTCCACCTAGGAATTTTTGATTGATTTTCAGTAATTAAAATGTGATTATTGTTGCTTGTCAGGATTCTCTCATGAAAACTCACCAAGATAGGATTTACATGTGTATTAAGGGGTTATTATAGCATAATAAGGGGTTGATTAAGTGATGAAAAGCCTAGGAGAGTGTGAAAATGTTTTGCAACACCTTACAACACTTCGACACAAAGCTTGGAAAGGGGTAAAAATGGGTTTAAAAAGGTACAAGATCCATAGGCCAAGCTCCAAATGAGCGAAAAGTGTCAAAGTCTACACTTTTTGGCAAAATAGTTTCATTTGATTTCATCAGGTTTGGAAGAAATTAGAGAATTTTTCCCGGAAACAGTCTAAAAACCTAGTTTAGGGTTGGTTTGAGGCAAACAAGATGAATTTATCACCATTCCACTCATGAATTATTCTCAAAATCGGTGGAATGGATGTAGATAGGTTGACTTTCTTGTTCATAATGTTTTAGGAGTAGGGGATGAAGATTGATGCAAATTTGTTGATGCCCTAGTAAGAAAATATCTTGTTTTGGGAATACAATGTGCATAGGACTTAGGGTTTGGTGAAAACCCCATGAGAATTTTTTTTTCATGGTTGAAAATGTTTGGGCAAACCCTATTTGACATGTCTGAGCCATTGGTGTTAATATTTGAAGCTTGGGTTTTGAAAACCTTGTTGTTGCCCATTTAGACAAGTCTAATTAGGTGTCATACAAATGTAGTAGTAGAAATTTGACCTTTACGTTCCAAAACAACCCCACCTTTAATTTTGGAATGTTTTCAAATGGAAAAAGGGGTATTTGGAATGGTGATTAGATTTTTGGGTTTAAGTTTTCTTAGTAAATTATGTGGAAAAACCCTCTTTTGAAGCGCTACAAGGAGAATTGAAGAGTTGTAAAGGAAACTCATCAAGATAGGGTTCTAAGTTTGAAGCTTTGGGTTTGTTGAGTTAGTTTTTAGTTTTTTTGTGACCATCCGCCCCTACTCTACATCATCCTCTTAGTTCCTTTTTAACTAGATGTTTTCTTAGCTTATACAAAAAAACAAAGCTCCAAATCAATCAATGTTGAAATTACACATGGACTATTTGAGTAAAACATATAAAACAAAACCATGAAATTAAATATTTAGATAGATCTAGACATTCATATTGCATGGTTCTCATCATTTTCCATGTAAGTCTCACTTTCGTATTCATGTATTTAAATAAAATTCATGGATTATTCCTACACATTTATAAATTATAAACACAAAATATTTAAAAATTCTATAGGATTCACTAGGATGTATATGTACACATCTACCTAAAATGATGTGGGTAACTCAAGAAATTTCTTTGGCTCATTACTGCTAGGACCTATTGTTGCCCCAAGTGTGTTGCCCCAATTGTGTTGTTATCTTGCATGCATGAACATATACATTTCAATATTAAATTTTAAACTATAGAATTATATTTTAGATGTCAACTAATGTATACACATATGATATCTTTATAATTTATTAATTTTATTTTTAACACATTCACATTTCAATTTTTAAATTAAAAACACAATGCAAGTGAATTCAAGTACAAACAATTCAAATACATATAAGGTTGATGATGATGAGGGAGGAGATGATTATGATGAGGCAGATGGATTTTTGTTGTTGGGATGATTGTTGTTGCTGCCTTGTTGGGTTAAGAACCTGTTGTCTCTAGCTTGGAGGGTTGCACTATTGCGGGGTCTCCTATTGTTGTCATCCTTTTGACAAGTTGTGGTGTTATTATTGCCTTTTTTTACTTGTTCGGGCTTGTTAGGTGGCATTTTTGCTTATGCTAGCTGTTTGGGCACCTATGATGCGAAGTGGGAGTGGGAAGAGGAGTGGGGTGGAGGGAAATTCTAATTTAAGGGTTGATGATAGCGAGGGAGGAGACAATTCTGATGAGGTAGATGGATTTTTTCTACTAGGATGGTTGTTGCTACTGCCTAGCTGGGTTAAGAAGTTATTGTCTTTGGCTTAGAGGGTTGTGTTGTTGCAAGGATGCCTCCTATTTTCAGTCTTCTGGGAAGTTTTGTTGTTCTTATTTCCTTCTAGCACTTGTTTCGAGCTTAGTAGGTGGCATTTTTTTTTACTTTTGTTGGCTATTTGGGCACCTGTGATGTTTCCTTTTTTCTCATGGGTGTTTCTTGTCTTTTTTGGGCCATCCTTGGTTGTTGGATTCTCCTTGGTTTTTGTTCTTAGTGTGGTTTATTTTCCTTCTAAGGTTCTATTTTAGAGTGTGAGGTCAGTTTTTTCCTTCTTTTTCTGGTGCTAATCCCATGCAACTCCCTTGTCCATTTGTGGTGGTCATGGGTTCTCTTAGTGTCTAGAGGGTTGGGCTTAATGATTTTTTTACTATTGAGACTGTGATGAAGTGATGAAATTCCCTCCATGTTGTTGTTGTGGGTGTTTTCCTGGTTGAAGAAGGTTTCCCCCCTTGCCTTTGTTCTATTGTAGTGATGGCGCTACTGGTTTACTTGGTTGCTGTTATGTTTGTGTTGTTGTTTGACCATTTTTTGTGTCTTCTACTGAGATGACACTACTGTGTGGCTGTGTTATCTTTTTTCCCCCTTGGTATGTGTTGCTTTTATTGTTGTTGGGGGTGTTCTTTCTTGTGGAGGTTGCTTTGCTTGGGTGGGTTTCTCACTTTGGTTTTTGGCTGGGAACCCTATTGGGCCTTTGGCGGTTGGGTGTTTTCAAGGCTCCTCTATGTGGGTCGCTCCTAATGTGCTTCTAAATCACCCATCTTCTTATTTTTAGTGTGGTGGTTGGGTTTATCCCTATGGTTATCTTGCTGGCCCATTTTCTCGAGTTGCCGATGGATTTCATGGTTCTTCTTACAACTAGTTGAGTGGCTTTCTTCCCTTTTCTACAGTTCATGTCTTCTATTAAGGCAAAGATTACTCTTGCTGAGGTTGATTCCTATTTTTTAGAGGTAGAGTGGGGGTCTGTGGATTTGTGGTTGTGCTTTCCTTGTTGTTGGTCCCTTCTATTACAATACCTTTTGAGGTGGTGCACACTCATATGGAGGTGGAGTTGTTATTTGTTACGGTTTGGATATAGTGGTGGTAAGGTTCTTCATGATATCTTCTCCTATAGAGGGGAGCCTACTCCTTTTGAGGTGGAGTTTGACTTGGTTATTTATCTTTGGTGGGGTTGCAAGAGGACTTTTTCTCCTTGTTGGTGTGGCTGGGGGTTTTCCTCCCCTGTTATGGTTGGATTGTGGTTTGTGTTGAACAAACCTTTTTGTGTTCATTCCTGGTGGATGTAGGCCAAGTTTGTGTGAGAAGTAAGTTTAAGGTCCTCATTAATTCCTAGTGTGTAGTGAGGGATGTTGGTCCCTATAATCTAGATGTAAGTGGGTTTTAGGTTCCCTTTTAAACCTGGTTTGGGTTCAAGTTTTCTTGTAAAACTTGGTTGTATTGGGTTTAAAGTTCCCATCAAAATATTTTCGGATTGGTGCATATTTGGGTAGTCATGTTGTTCATTTAGTGATCCGTTGCTAGTTCATTGTTGGTTTTCTATGTTGTATTCATGTGCAGCTTGTGCTTCTTTGAGTGGGTTTCAGGTCCTTGTCAATTTGTTTTTGTAAATAGTTTCAGGTCCATTCAAAACCTATTTTTCCCATATAATCAAAACAATTAAAATATACAAAAATCTAAATTCATAGAAATTGACACTAGAGGATTAATAATAACACCTTCTAGTTGAATTGATATGGAAGTCTCATGACATCTTAATTGTTGTAAGAAATGATAGAAAATCTAATAATTATTAGAATTAAAAATATTAAACATGCCTTAATGATATATTATCAAGGGTAATGATGATATTACTTCTACTAAAAAATGTAGATACTCCATACTTCAACCTACTACTTTAAATATGACATAACAAATATCCTTCAAACTCAATTCTAAACTAGAAGGAACATAAATTTTATTTTTTCTCAAAATAATATCATATATATTTCAAATCTTTGTTAAAAAGTAAAAAGTACATTGTCTGATATTCCAAATTAACTAAATATTTTTTTGGAAATATATCTATACAAACTAATTTTTCAATTACTCATTTTGAAAATTCAAAATTGAAATTCAATTTTAAAAATAAAATAATAATTTATTTTTAATAAAGAGTGTCTATTTTACCATTTATACAATAATATTACAAAATACCTTGCTTTCAAATATATCTTTTAACACCTTGATTCTTTATATCCTTAACAAACATTTGATTGTCTTGTATTTGAACGCCTTCAAAGAAAGTATTTGATTATCTCTTAAGCTCACAATTCACTCAAATAGCTTGATTTAAACAAAATTCATTTTCTTTTAATCACCACCACTTTCCATAACATACCACAGGGACAACGACTCTTTATATTTTATTTTTTTATGCATGCTTTGTTGGTGTAGGTTTTTATTTTTCTAGTGGGTTAATTTATTTTCCCTTAGTCCTAGGTTTTTCCTACACTTAATTAAGCTTGCTTAGGATAATAAAGTGAGTTTATTATTTAATAACTAGGAGATAAGTGATGAGTTGTTCCCTTCCTTAAAGGGTGGAACTACTTTCCACTTTTGGTGGGCATCTCCTCTTTTGGTGGTCCATCTCCACTTTTTGTGGTTGATTCCTATTGGTTGGATTTTCCACCTACCACCTCTCCTAAGTTCTATATAAACTCACTACCTAGCTTGTATTTGCATTCATTCTTACAATACTCTTGCATTCATTCATGCATATTTGCATTGTATCTTTTCAGCTTGGAGGCTATTAATGAAATTTTATCATATATTGACATTGCATAATCTCTCGGAGTTCTGTCATGCATTCTTTATGTTTTTCTAGTCTATGTAGCTTTGATTTTCTCTTATAAATTTCTTGGGTTATTCAATCTATTTCAGATTTCTAACATGGTATCAAAGCTTTTGTTTTGAGAAATCTAAGTTCTTAGATTCCTGATTGAGATATCGAGTTTCTTGTAAATTTTTTAAAAATTCTCATATGCAATTCTCTTGCATTCTTGAACGATATGGAGAATTATATTTTTTTTGCAAAGATTTAATTATGTCTTTATTTTGCATGTGTTTTGTGAGATCCAGAAGATTTGCAATATTTTTGGTTATCCTGGTAGCATATTTTACTGTTCCAACGCATCCAAAAGGTTTGAGAGAGTCAGATTTGGCTTTTGCTTCATCCAAATTGGAGATCATTTGACATAGTTGTAGGCGAAGGTTTGAAGAAATCCAATTTTCATTGGAACTGTTTTTCTTTTTGCTTCAAAAATTCCATCTTCCACTCATTTTTGAGAAAAATGATTTATGGGTTTCGTAGCCACGATCAAAATCTCAGTTGGGTATTTTTTACATTTTTCATATTTTGCATAGATTTGAAGAAAATTGCTGAACAAAAAGCATTGTGCGTCATTTTCTCCTTGCTGAATTCAACTTAAAAAAATATCATTTTTTCATCTTCTATTTGCTAGATCAAAAAATGATTTCTAGGTTTTGTTCTTAGATTAAAAATATTTTTGGGTTTATGTTATTGTCTACAAACAGTGAACAAATGTTTTAGAAATCAAATCAGAAATAAAACTTTTTGCTATTAAAAATTGTTTCCTGCAGGCTAAATTCAACCAATTTTTTTAAAATTCATATCTTTTTCTTTAGTCGTTGGATTTCAGAAAATAAGATATCATTGGAAAGATGGAGATGAGAAATTTTCATCCATAGAGGTATTGAGAATATCTTTTTCCATCTTGTACCAGATATTTTAGGTTGAAGTTGTCTTGTGCCAATTTCTTCAACATGCCATAACTTTCACCCTAGTGCTCCATTTTTTGGAAACGAATAGGCATTGGAAAGGTCTTGAAGAGAACTACACAACCATAAAACTAATTTTTGCAGATTTTGTTTCACGATCATTTTGCATCAAAATTTATAATTTTGGCTATTTTGAGGGGTAAGTGTAAGAAGTTGGGTCCACGAAGAGGGGAAGTTTCGGCCAAAAAAAAAATTCTCGCAGAAAACGCGTATGCGTTATTAAAAAACGCGTACGCGTTATTAAAAAATGCGTATGCATTATGCGTTGGGTACCGGAGCCTAAAAAAATGCGTATGCGCTATAAAACGCGTACGCGTTATAAAATGCATACGCGTTTTTGAGTGCATACAAGTCATTTATTTTTAAAAAATACTTTTTAAAAACGCGTACGCGTTTTAAAACACGTACGAAATTTCTCTTTTCAAAACGCGTACGCGTTTCTAAAAAGTATTTTTTTTAAAAATAATCAAACAAATAAAGAGGGCATATGCGTTTTTAAAAACGCATACGCGTTATTAAAAACTTGAATCTCCAACCCACTTGCAGCCTTGGTTTTAGGCTCGGGAAAGGCTTGGAAATCCGAGCCTTAGCCTTTGACCTGCAACTAAAAAACTAAGGTAGATTGAAGAAAAATGTCCATCTTTGACAGTATGGTTGATGGATTTTTTTTCTGAATCAATCTATAAAATTAAAACCCATTACAGAACACGATTTCTAGTTTCCAAATATATAATTTTTATTAATATTGGATTATATTTGATATTTTTAAATTAATTTCAAAGCAAACTAGTCCTTAAACATGAAATATCAGACTTTTTTGGTTTTTTAATAACTTTTTTTTGGTGAAGTTTCTTGTAAAAAAAATTATATGACATCAATCTTTAGACAATTCTTTACAGAATGAAAAAAAAAAGTTTCAAAAAATGTTTAGTTTAGGTCAAATTATGTTGTCCGTACACGTTGATTTTTAAAAACAACAATTAAGGCCAATAAAAATTTAATTAAAAAAAAAATATTCAACAAAAAATTACAAAAAAAATTCCTCATCAATCTTCATATTGTTAGCTCTCTTTCCTCAAAAGGAATTAGCAAAATACTTTAATTTGGGTCAAAAAGTGGTGTCCGTACACGTGCATGGTATGGTAAAAAAACAGCGACTTTTAAAAAGTGGTTTTTATAGATCCCTATCAAAATTTAATTTCTACAATTTGGGTATTTGAATAATTTACATATTTAGAAACTAGATTCAAAATTCAAAATTTCATATTACTGATTTTTTTAAAAATTCATTGTGTAAGTGCCTCAAATTTTTAGTCCAAGTGTGACAAATTATGAAAAACAACAAAAACACTTCCACTTTTTGAACTTTTTGTGGACCCAACTTCTTGCATCAGCCCAAGCCTATTGAGCATTGTATCTTGGAAAAGGCTTTCTAAACACACTAAATTATAAATTGCCAACCTTATAATATATTGGGGGTGGGGAGTGATCTTTGATACTAGTGAGAAGGGTGGGGGTGTTCTTGGCATTCTTGTGCTCAATTTATTTTCGCATTTCCTTTTGCATTTCTTCATCATTGCATCTACAACAGTTCCTATTCTAATTGCATACAACTATTTTGAGTGGAAAAAAAAATGGAAATTCACATAAGAAGACTTGGTTTGCATAGAGTAGTAATGGGATTGGAAACTAAACCAAATGAAGATGAAAAATAGTTCGAGTGGTTTAACAAATGTGATAGAGCATATGGAGAATTGTGTGTCTATATCTCTTGATTTAATCTTTCATGTTGAATGTTTGAATACTCCAAATGAAGTATGGAAAAAGCTATAATATATTTTTGGTGCACAAGATTCTATGAGGGGTCATATGTTGGAGAACAATGATAACTTTAAGAAACCCCCCTCAAAAAAAGATAAAAAATCTTGGCGAATCTTTCGTTTTTTGAGGAAAAAAATTTAATTTCTATTGGCGAAAATTTCTTTTTTTTTTTCAAAAAAAAAAATAGTTTTATTGGCGATTGTTTTACATCACTAAATTTTTGTGGAAAATTTTGGCGAATCTTGAAAAATAATAGGAAAATGCATTAATTATGATGGCTAATCGATCCAATCTAAAAATAATTCTCATGGAAAAGTAGGGGCCCGAGGGTGGAAATTATCGATGAGTTGAAGGGATATACTATAATATTTACTTTCTACCATTGTTTTATAATATAATATAATGGTCCTCATTATATTCTACAAGGTAAAATGTAACCATGATCTATAATTCTCATGGGGGCTCAAAATTGCTTTTAGATCATCGGTCTAACAACCCTTGTTGTACACTATAAGGTGAAATTTACCCACAATCTATAATGCTTGTGATACCCAAAATTGTGGGCCCAATGAGCATTACAGATCATGTGTACATTTTACCTCGTGGAATACAACAAGGGCCATTAGATTATATTTAAATCAATGGTGGAAACTAAAGATTAGAAAATGGTCCTAAAGCAACTAATAGTTATGATATACTATTGGTGAATTAATATAGATTTCTCCAATAATTTATAAAATTAAGGTGAATCTAATCTAATCATGTATCAAATATTGTGGCAAATTTTTGAGTGAATTTTTTTAATAAAGTAAATTATTTGGCGATTCAAATAAAACTATAATAAAATTTTGTAAAAATGTGGCGATTCAAGTCACATTGTAGCTCAAAATATTAGCCAATTTTGGATTCCCAAATTTCAACTATTAGCCAATTGGTGAATATTAGCCACTAAAATAATCACTGTTGGAGAATGAGCTAATCCATTTAAATCCAGGCAACTTGAACATAATTCAAGATTTCTTCACCAAAAGGAAATCACTCAGGCCACAACTACAACAATGTGGAATTGATAAGAAAGATGAACAATTGATTCTAAGTATTCTCTTAAAGCTAAGTTCTGAATATTCAGTGTTTGTTCTGAATGATTAGCATTTTGGTGGTTCGGGCCTCTGCATTCTACAGTGTGCTCTGGTGAATTTTTCTAAGATTTTGGCGGATCGCCTGTAGTGTAGATTTTATATTTTCTCTATCTTTCTAACCTTTTACCTCCCCCGACTAAACGAAGAGCCGACTTCGATAAAACCCCGGAGGTCACTTAGCTAGCGCACAATGTCCCCCAATAGCTAAATTTCCCATGAGACTGCTGCTACATGCAAAATTATGCATCAACAGATACAACTGTAGAAAAATAATCATGGAGGGAAACGAGAGGTTAGACTCTACTCTATCTCCAAAACAGTGGGAGGTATTGAAATAAAGTATGTGTTATGAATAGTATTTGACAAAGAGTAATAGAGGCAAGAGAGCAAGAGATAATGTGAGGGCTGAATATACATTTGGCCGAGGCGGGTTGCAAGCCAAAATGGACAAATTTGGAGTAAGTGTATCAATTTTTTGTTCAATTTACATTGTGTTATTTATTTCAAATTTTTATTGAAATGACTATGTGTTGAAATTGACATTGTATTTTAGGTGGAAAACAATAATAGAGATGCAGGTGTAGAAGATATTTTCAATTATATGGCAACACTAGATCGTACTAAATCTAAGAGTAGTATGAAGTGGAAATCTAGTTCGTCAACAAAGATTTCACAACCATTTGTTGAACGCCTAGTAAGAGCCGCTCCAAATTATGTCAACTCAAATGAAGAGTACCAACATATAATGAGTTGCTTACATGGTCTCACCAAGAAAGTTTCACAGTTGGATGCCTCTGTTATGTAGGAGTTGAGAAAATACAACTTCACAAACCTCGAAGATCACCTGCATGCAAATAACCTATCACAAAAGAAGAGATGGAGACAGACAAGCAAGGATTCTCTGAAAACTGAAAATGTATATATCAGAGAGAATGAGAGAATGAATTGATATGAAATACAATGGGATCAATCCTTATAAAAAGGAGATCATGCAAACCCTAATAAACCCTAATAGGAAAACATTTAATAATTAATATAATTATTAAATATCACTTGATGCAAACTAACGTGAAATCTTAAGAAGGGAATAAAGGTAACTTAATCAACATAAGTAAGTTAAAACCTTTACTCTAACACCCCCCCTTAAGATGAGTAGCAGTGCAGCTACAAACAAATGCAAGAAAGCAAAGGTAACTACAATGCAAGAAGGCAAACATGGGTCCTGACAACTAGGCCAGATCAGGTACCCAAATACAACCAAATCTCTGTAAAGAGGAGAAATAGAGAAAACCTCATGGGAAAAGCTCTACTCCAAAAAGAGATGTAGAAAGCCAAGAAGAACATCACTGAAGCAAAAGAAGTTACAAAAAACTGTCGAAAGATGACTGCTATGGTGCTGAAGAACCTTTCCTGAAGATAGGATGATCATGAACAAGAAAACACAATCTGCATAAGTGCCCCAAATGACACTACTCAAATCAGATGGAAAACAAAGGCAAACACCTGGAACGAAGATACAGATGGCACAAGAACCAATGGTCTGAAACACTGATCTGTCAGGCTCTCCCAGTTCAACATTATGGGGGGGTGTTATACTGTTCGTGCTAATGAATTTAAGCTCTGATACCATGTAGGAGTTGAGAAAATACAACTTCACAAACCTCGAAGATCACCTACATGCAAATAACCTGTCACAAAAGAAGAGATGGAGACAAACAAGCAAGGGTTCTCTGAAAACTAAAAAATGTATAT
Source organism: Sequoiadendron giganteum (assembly GCA_007115665.2). NCBI lineage: Eukaryota > Viridiplantae > Streptophyta > Pinopsida > Cupressales > Cupressaceae > Sequoiadendron > Sequoiadendron giganteum. Next base: position 114,794,063 of record CM021100.1, read on the forward strand.
ATCAAAGAGAATAAAAGAATGAATTGATATGAAATACAATGGGATCAATCCTTATAAAAAGGAGATCATGCAAACCCCAATAAAACCCTAATAGGAAAACATTTAATAATTAATATAATTATTAAATGTCACTTTATGCAAACTAACGTGAAATCTTAAGAAGGTTATAAAGATAACTTAATCAACATAATTAAGTTAAAACCTTTACTCTAACATGTTAAGCCTATAGTTTCTACATGGAATGACCATTATTCCACAAATTCGGATCAAGTAAGAGGATATTCCTCAATATTTTGATTCTCAACTATATTATTTTTTTGCATACTCTTTCTCTTATTGTTGTTTTTTCTTTGTTGAGCTCTTCATAATTGTCTCACTCTGTATATTTTTATAGTTGCAAAACAATTATATGAAAGTAGAAAAAAAAGGAAAATACCCTATCAATAGAGCTCTCACCAAAGCTACACAACTTCAGGACAATGTTGACAGTGATTATGCCGAATTCAAGGAGTATGTGCATGATATTTATAGTACTAGTGGTGATAAAATTGAGGTGAGTGCTATGAAATGCTACTCTTCCTTGATTCTGAAACCCTTAAAGTGGAAGAGAAGCACAAAAGATATAGGAATTATTTAGTGTACCATAATGTTTTATTTTAAAGTACTTATCAGTTCATCTTATTTGAAGTTTCAACAACATGACATAGATTATTTTTTAATTTTGTCTGCTTTGGGTTTAGGCATAGGTCACAATGAGGATTGTATATCAAATTCATTTATGATTGATTTTAAATCTAAAATGTTTGGTATGTGAAATGAGTTCATTTTAAGCATTATTGTCAATCATGTAATTTTTTGCATAAAATATTGAAAATAATTATGCCAAGCACTATACCCTCTAGTTTACTTAGAATCCTATTTGTAATGCTGTAACATATATGTCTATCAATATGTGCACATACTATAATATACACAATATTTATTTTGGTTTTGGTATTTTCCTTGGTTGCTTATAAACGATAGGGAAAAACCTTTAGTTGTTCAATTGCAAATAATCAATTTTTGATGTACGCCCATGTTTGCATTAGGATTCCTTTGTTTTTTCTTTGTTGAGCTCTTCATTATTGTCTTACTCTGTATGTTTTATAGTTGCAAAACAATTATATGAAAGCATAACGAAAAGGAAAAGACCCTGTCAATAGAGCTCTCAGCAAAGCTACACAACTTTAGGACAATGTTGACAATGATTATGCTGAATTCAAGGAGTATGTGCATGATATTTATAGTACTAGTGGTGTTGAACTTCAGATGAGTGCTATGAAACATTACTTTTCCTTGATTTTGAAACCCTTCAAGTGGAAGAGAAGAACAAAAGATATAAGAATTCTTTAATGTACCAAAATGTTTCATTTAAAAGTACTTATCAGTTCATCTTATTTGAAGTTTCAACAACATGACATAGATTATTTTTTAATTTTGGTTGCTTTGGGTTTGAGCATAGGTCACAACCAAGATTGTATATCGGATTCATTTATGATTGCTTTTAAATCTAAAATTTTTGGTATGTGAAATGAGTGCATTTTAAGCATCATTGTCAGCCATGTAATTTTTTGCATAAAATATTAAAAATAATTATGCCAAGCACTATACCCTCTAGTTTACTTAGAATCCTATTTGTAATTTTGTAACATATATGTTTGTCAATATGTGTTGCAATCAAATAAAATTGAGGTAAAACAGTCCCTAATGTTGTATGGTGCCCTCTATAAGACTCATGAATCTGCCATACCATAACCCCCAATAGGTTTGCAGTGTATGTATTTCCCAAAAAGGAAAGGCACACTCTTATTAATCACTTTTAAAACTGCAAAACAAGGGTTAATCTGCATAAACATTATGTTTTTCTTCATAGCTTCAGAACTGGGGACCATTTTTCAAACATTTTCTAGTTTTTTATACATCAGCAGTACCAATATTCATGGAATGGAATTTTTATCATCATAAAATAGGACTTTCTCTGATATTTTGGGGAGGGGGTGTGGGGAGGGAGTGAAATTTAAATACATTATGTGTTTTATAATTTTTTATGCTATCTGGTGTTAGTTTTTTTTGGTTTGGAGTTTTTTTTGGGCTTGCATATACTAGTCCAATTACAAAACAGCTGGCGTTTTTATTAATAGAGGGTGACATTTTTGGGAATGGATGCTCTAATTTAAAAATTTATTTGGAAATTTTGTTGGTTGAATATGTTCCATGAAAAAAATATGTGACATGCTTTTTCTACTCTGTTTCTAACAACCATACATGATATACAACAATCGATTCTTGATTAAGTGATGCACACTCCTATGATCCAATGTTGTTTCTCCAAGAACCACATTTTATTTTAATTAGACATTATGTACTTACATTCCAAGTGGAAGAGCTTTTGCTTGGATCCTTATTTCTTGCCCATCAATGAAATTATTATCCTGTTGCAAATGAGATAAGCAACATAATCATTGTTAAAACACTCAGATGCCATTGTATCATTCATTGTTATTTTTTTCATAAAATTATAGTGTGGTAAAAATATAGCCTTTTTAGTTACCCAAAGACAACATCTTTAAAATCTACTTGTTTTGCATTCTTACAATTTAATTTTTGAGGTGTTCAATGTGTTGCAATAAATGAATTGTACAATAGCTTTACTTTATTTTTGGTATTTTTGGAAACATTTTCTTAGCTTTTATATTTTCCCACTTGAATTTTAAGGTAATGAATTTAAGACCCCCATACAATTTTATTGGAGGCCTTTATTTATTATTCTTTTCATATATACTACTTGAACCTTAAATGACATAGTTGGTGTAATCACTCCACTTTTGTGCTCATTGAAGTTTAGTATAAAGCTACTTGGATATATTCTTTCATAGAAAGTATCAACTTTCCCTTTTTAATGTATTTGAAACTAATTGGCTTCCAAGCAATCCGAATTTTATCAGTTTCTGAGAGGAACTCATCTACTCTATAGTTAATTGTCTTTCTATGTCAAATTAGACAAGTAATGCAAGATTGGTGGGAGAATTTATAGATTCTATTTGAAATTTAATCTATGGAGTGCTTGTTGATATTTAAATTATTGATGTGTATGCACAAGTAGGCTGATGAGAATGGGTTTGTAAGAAGATCAGCTGCTAGTATGTTGAGTGGAAAGAAGCTTGCTTCTCCAAACACGACGAGTTCTGTGATGACCTCAGTGACCACATTTTAACGTGTTTTCTGTGTTCTATGGTATTGAATATTAAATCTTACAATTTTTTATTTGTCCGAATGAGATATTGATTGAGCTACATGTAGTTGCTCTAATCTAAAGAGAAAATCGTACAAGTTTATTAGTTTATGTTATTCATGCATAATTTTTTTTTGGAAGCCTTTATGCAAGTTCAATAGGAACATGGATGAAGTGCAACTTTTGAACATCATAAAAACTCAACATATCTTCCAAGGATTGTTATAGATCAAATATAATATAAAGTGAATGTCATGCTTTGGATTTATTTTTGGCTGCCTTGTGTATCCTTTTTTACTAATCTCCTTATGTGTGGATGGAAACCAACCCTATACCCGGTCAAATCATTTTTTCAAAATGTTAACTTTGAGTTTATAATCTGAATTGAAATTTTGAACAAAAATTAACTATCATCCACAGGTTTTGGATAAGAATTTTTTTTTCTTGGTTTTTGACTCCTCACACCTTGAAATGTCTGTTTTGTAATTTTCTCTTGTTTTCTATGTTATAAGGAAAGTTTGTAATAAGGTTATTGAACAATAGTTAATATGGAATGCTTGTTGATATTTTAATTGTCGATGTGTATGCACAAGTAGGCTGGTGAGAATGGGTTTGCAAAAAGATCAACTGCTAGTATGTTGAGTGGAAAGCAGCTTGCTTCTCCAAACATGGTGAGTTATGTGATGACCTCACTGAACACATTTTATCGTATTTTCTGTGATCTATGGTATTGAATAATAAATATTACATTTTTAAATTTTTCTAAATGAGATATTGATTCAGCTACATGTAGCTACTATAATCTAAAGAGAAAACTATACAAGTTTATTAGTTTATGTTATTCATGCATAAAAAATTTCTTGAAGCCTTTATGCAAGTTCATTAGGAACATGGATGAAGTGCAAATTTTGAACATCATAAAAACTCAACATATCTTCCAAGGATTGTTATAGATCAAATATAATATAAGTTGAACGCCATGCTTTGGATTTATTTTTGGCTTCCTTGTGCATCCTTTTTTACTAATCTCCTTATGTGTGGATGGAAACCAAACCTATACCTGGTCAAATCATTTTTTCAAAATGTTAACTTTGAGTTTATAAGCTGAATTGAAATTTTGAACAAAAATTAACTATCATCCATAGGTTTTGGATAAGAAATTATTTTTTCCTAGCTTTTGACTCCTCACACCTTGGCATAAATGTCTATTTTATATTTTTCTCTTGTTTTCTATGTTATAAGGTAAGTTTGTAATAAGGTTACTAAACAATAGTTAATATGGAATGCTTGTTGATATTTAAATTGTTGATGTGTACACAAAAGTAGGCTGATGAGAATGGGTTTGTAAAAATATCACCTACTAGTATGTTGAGTGGAAAAAAGCTTACTTCTCCAAACACAGCGAGTTCTATGATGACCTCAATGAACACATTTTATCATATTTTTTGTGATCTATGGTATTGAATAATAAATCTTACATTTTTTAATTTGTCTGAATGAGATATTGATTGAGCTACATGTAGCTGCTATAATCTAAAGAGAAAATTGTACAAGTTTATTAGTTTATGTCATTCATGCATAAATTTTTTTTGGAAGCCTTTATGCAAGTTCATTATGAACATGGATGAAGTGCAACTTTTGAACATCATAAAAACTCAACATATCTTTCAAGGATTGTTATAGATCAAATACAATATAAGTTGAACGCCATGCTTTGGATTTATTTTTGGTTGCATTGTACATCCTTTTTTACTGACCTTGCAAGATTCAACTTAACATAATTTAAACTGTATCCCCAAAAAATTTGCATGGTAATGTAGTGTTTATATTTGTGGCCTTTGTATCTGATTAGCATGAAGCTATAGTAACATTGTAAGCAATGCTATGAGTGTTGGTTTTTTAGTAAATTAGATTGATGAATGGTTCTTGGAATCTATTCTTACTTTAATCGCTCTCCCCCATTCTCTTTCTAGTTCACTTTATACCCTATGGATGATAATAATCATCTAGAATATCAGGCCTCTTGATAGCAAAAATGTGAGATTGCTAAGGTAATTTTCAGGGTAAAACATTCATGAGGTATCATTGCAATTATTTTTGAAATTTTCCTTTTTCAAATATTCTAACACACACATGAAAGTACTATTTAAGTAAGTAATGGTTCTTTTATTATGCAAACAAGAGTAGTCAATACCTATGTAATATAATGTGTTTTTTTCTTTTTCTTTTTGCAGAAATGTATTGATAAACTCAAAGAAGAGGATATAGTTAAGGTATTGGATCCATGAGATGGTGATGCTATGGGCATTGGACGGATTCACTCCCTATCTATTGTACATGGAGTCAACTTGAAAGGAACAAGGGATGCAAATGTAAACATTTTTAAGGTCACAAGTAACATACCCCTTGTTTATGAAGACAAAATAGATGGAGTTGTTAGTCTGAAAGAGAAAGAGGGAACCTTCACACGGTGGCCACTAAAATATTTGCAAGAAACGACATAGATGAACATATTTATCATGTAATAGTTATTAGACATCTAGGTTCAATGTTTTATGCAGTATTTTGAATATGTTGTTCAAGGATCTTTATTATCATGGTGTATTTGAAAGAGTTGGAAACACTTAGACAACTTTGACATTTTTTATTATATTTACATATATACTCTTAGACAACTTTTGAAATCTTATAACTTGATATATATTTGCATTAATTTTTTTTTATTGTAGATTACCTATATTTATCATGATGTTGAATCAATATTTTAATTCTAGTATGTTGTAGCTTGTACGCATATGTAATATTTTTATTTACTTTCATGTTTTAGTTCAAATTTAATATTATGTTATTTTTGCATTATAAAAATTATGGTATTTAATAAATTATTCATTTCATGATTATATTTACTACTAATTAATGGAAACCAGTAAATAAAATGACTAAATTATTGAATAACTATTTGACTAAAGTAATGATTAAATTAATGACTAAATATGACTAAATTACTAAAGTAATGACTAAAATAATGACTAAAGTAATGACTAAAGTAATGACTAAAGTAATGACTAAATATATGACTAAATAAATGACTACTATGACTAAATAAATGACAAGTTAACAACAATTAATGACTAAATTAATGATTAAATATATGACTAAATTAATGACTAAATAAATCACTACCATGACTAAATAAATGACCAGTTAATAATAATAAATGACTAAATGAATGACCAAATTAATTAATAAAAATCAATGATTAAATAAATGACTAAAATAGTTTAGTCATAAATTTGGTTGTGCTATAAATGACCAGCAATAAACTACTAATGGTCACGTGACCAAAATTATTCATTTATATGCAATTTTTAGTAGTTTATTTAGTCATATATTGTTGTTTGTGTACTAGTGGGAGAGGGAGGGTTTACGATTTAGGGTTTAGGGAGAGAGGGATGGAGAGGGAGAGGGAGGGGGAAAGAGAGAGGGTTTAGGGAGAGAGGGAGAGGGAGAGGTAGAGGTAGAGGGAGAGGGTTTAGGGTTTAGGTTTTAGGGAGAGAGAGGGAGAGGAGGAGAGAGAGAGAAAAGAGGAGAGGAGAGAGATAGGATAGATAGGGTTTAGGGAGAGGGAGAGAGGGAGAGGGAAGGAGAGAAAGAGAGATAGGGGGAGAGGGAGAGTGGGAGAGTGGGAGAGAGAGGGTTTAGAGAGAGAGTGATGGAGAAGGAGAGGGAGGGGGAGAGAGAGGGTTTAGGGTTTAGGTAGAGAGGGATTGAGAGGGAGGGAGAGAGAGAGAGAGAGAGATAGAGAGAGAGAGAGAGGAGAGAGAGAGAGAGAGGAGAGAGAGGAGAGAGAGAGAGAGAGAGAGAGAGAGAGAGAGAGAGAGAGGTTTAGGGTTTAGTGACATAACATACATTCATTTTGAAATGGATATCCATTTTGTGAGTTTTATAAAAATAAAAAAGGGACCGTTATGAGTATTTCAACGATCCCTACATGCTTTCTTTCATGAAATTCTTGTGCTTTCTATCTACATCAAGTGAAATTCAGCTTTTCAAAGATTCTCTAAGACTTTTTAGAATTCCAGTCATTTGTGTGTGTGTTTGTTATTGTGGAATGGGGAGTAGTAGTTGGTGTAAGAGAAAAGGTAAAAGGAAACTTACAATATATCAAATTGAAGCATATAGAGCAAAAGATAGAGAAAGTCATAGAAAAAGAAGACAAGGTATGCATAATATTCAAACTGAAGCTTCTTTGAAACCATTAAATGTTAAATCAAGTGAAGATGAGATAGAAAATGAAAATATTGAACATCATATTGAAATTGAAAGTGAAAACATTGAAATTGAAAATGAAAATGTGAACAACATTGAGAATGAAAATGTTATTGAAAACGAAATTGTTATTGAAAGTGTTGAAAATGAAAATGTGATTGAAAATGAAATTGTTATTGACACTGAATATGTTGTTCAAAATAAATTTTTTTTTGATATTGTTGAAAATAGTGAGAATGAAAATGTTAATAACATTGTATTCGAAAATGAAAATGTTGATAAAATTGAAAATATTGAAAATGAACTTTATGTAACCCCTATTTACAAAAGAACCCCTAAATGGTTAGTTGAAATACATGAAAACATAATTGATAATCTTCAAGGAAAAGGGTCACAACAAACGGTTTGTTTGTGGGCTACGAAAATATTCAATGAATTATTTTTTGATAAGACATTAAGCGAACAATGCCAAATTTTTGTGCAATTACTTAAGATTTACAAAATGAGACCATTTTTAATGCTCTAACCTCTATTGGAAAGACTAGTAAGAAAAAAGATAAAAGGGTTGCTCGAAGAGTGATCACAACCTCCCTAGTAATCCATCATTTGAGAAATGCTCATTTAATGAGACAAACTTGTATTTATTTTGAATTAAATCATAAAACATTGAATAAAGCACTCTCAATAAGAGAAAGACTCGATAGTGATCTTCAAAATGATACGTGGGATTTTAGTGGGAGGCTTCTATGTGTTGATAAAAAGCTAACTGATAATGTAAAGATACAAATTGAACAATATTGGAATTCTCACTCTAGAGTATGACTAAATGTAAAGGATGTGTTAAAGTTACGAATTGGTAATCGAGATCGTACACTGCATCCTAAACATTTTTTGGAATGTAGCCAAATAATTTTGTACAAACAATTTTGTCAAGAACATCCAAATTTGCAAAAATCAGAAAGGGATTTTGAGTCTTGCAAGCCATTTTATTGTGCTCCTATGAAGGTTTGTAATACATGTTGTAAATACCATGTTAAGTTTTCAATGTATCATGAATTGTTATGCCATATTCGTTCTACTATGCATACTGATGAAATGTTGCAAGAGTTTCATGTAGTGCAACTTCCGAAGTCATCCAAAGAGTTAGATTCATTTTTATGCATTAGAGGTGACGGTTGCTTATATTATAGAAATTATTGTTTAAATAGAATGTGTTTGCAATGTGGTGGTTTATTGAAGTTTGTAAATTCTTTGATGAGGGTAGCGATCATGAATTTGACAAAAAAATTGTTGAGAAAAATAAGTATGAGACGGTCAAATACACATTGAAGAGTGGAGGTGAGGATTCTATATGTGAGTTGGTTGCAAGAGAGGTAAGTATTGCTGATTTTATTTTAGATTTTAAGAAAAATCTTTTCTATAAGTATGCAAGGCATAGCCACAAGTCACAGTGGTTGGATTGACAATTCAAGATGTGTAAGGGCTCTTTCCCCATTGGAACTATAGTATCTGTAGTTAATTTTTCTGAAAATTACACATTGAAACCACAAAATGAAGTTCAATCACAATATTATAATTCTATTAAAATTGCTACTTTTGTCCACATAACATATAGGCATGTCTTTGATAGTACAAAAGAGGACATGAAGATAATCAGGGAGTACCATTTTTACATGCGTGATGATAGATCTCATTTATCTGAGTTTATACAACATTGTTTTGAAAAATTTTTTGAGTTCTTGTAGGAAAAAGGAATTGCAATGGTTCAACACTTGATTTGGTCAGATAAATGCATATGGAAATTCAAGAATGTTCACATGTTTTATTGGTTGAGCAGGATGCATATAGAGAGGGGTGTACCACATATTTGGAGTTTTTTTGAAGTAGGGAATGGAAAAGGCGAGCATGATGGTGCATGTGCATGTGTGAAGAGAAATTTGGTTAAGGAACAACTGAAGATTAGAGGTGGTGCAACATTCAATGATGCACACTCTATTGTGGATTGGTATACTTATGCGCTATCACAAGGAGGGACACTTGATTCATGAGTGTGTAGGTTCTTTTGGTTGGTTGAAGAGGGCTCAGTGGGAGAAATAATGGAATGTCAAACAATTAGAGAATCTTCAAAGATGCATTCATTTCAAAGCTCAAATGCAAGTGAATGGATCATATGGACACAAGAGATGACTTATTTTTGTTAGAATTGTATTTAGTGTGATTGGGATCAATGCAAGTCAAGTGAGTGGGTAGATACATGGGTTCCATAGTACCTAACCCCTTTATCTATAGCACAATCCTCATTAGAAGATGTAATGGGAAGTTCACTTGACTACGATCATCTTTCAGATCTTGTACAACTAGGACATGTCTATGCTATTGTAGCATTGTAGGGGAATGAAGAGGGATCAAAATATTGGTTTGCACGATTTGTATAGGGAAAGTAAAAGCTAACACAACCAATGACAGATGATGATGGGTTCATGTATCCTATAGGTTCAATTTTTCTTTCTCAAAATTCATTGCATTACCATTTCATCATCATTTAGGATGTTTACAATAATATAGATTTGTTATTCTAAGCATCTATGAAATTTTTCATAACCATTTCATCATCATTTAGGTTGTTTAGAATAATATAGATTTATTATTCTAAGTATATTTAGATTTTGATTAAAAACTTATGGTCACATAGGTTTAGTTGCGAACATATATGATTAGAAAGAATAGTGTACCTGAATTTGAAGACTATGAGAAACACAAAACCATTCTCATGTATCCACACCTTGTTATAGAAATAAATGTTAAGTTATTGAGACATCATGCTAGACCAAAAAAAAAAAAAAAAGGACAATTAGTAGTGCTGATCATGAAGCATACTGAGAAATTTGAAGTTAAGAGATGACCCTTTAGGCACACTTGAGTAGAGGATCATTTGTTGTATGGGACATGTATGATATTGTTCATAACATTTTGATATTTTTTTATCTACTAAGGTTGTTTAGAATAATATAGATTTTATATTCGAAGCATCTTTTCTAGTTTTCATTACCAATTCATCATCATTCAAGTTGTTTAGCATAATATATATTTTTTAGTCTAAGAATATTTTCTATTATGACCATATATATTTCTCATTCAAAGTATATTGTGATGATCTTGGCATGATTGATCACGGAGCTGCTACAACAATAGCTAGCCCTGATCCTTTGGTAGAGGTATGTGATAGATTAGAATAATCTAGATTTCTTATTCTAAGAATCTTTTATATTGTATGTAGTTTAATCGCTACCTTGATGGTTTGTACAGGTGCTTGTCACTCCAGAACATCGACATGCTACTATTTTGGAAGACTATGTTTACCGCGAAGGAAACACATGATTTATTTCCTTCCCCTATTGGGAAATGACTATGTACTAGGGCCGTTTTTTGTATTCCTACGTGGAATTTTGTAAATCCTATATTTGATAGCAATTATTGAATGATAATATCATGCATATTGTGTATACTTTACGTGTATTCAATTGTACACTTTACAAATTATGAGTATTCCAATGCATATTTTATGGCCTACGTGTTTTAATGCGTATACTTTGTATTCATGTGTGTAGTTCATGACTTAAGTGTATTTCACTAAATGAATCACTTTTTCACTTACTCACAATAAAAAAAACAAACCCTAAATCCCTGTGCACCTTTACATCGCATCCATCTAACCCTTTTTTCCATCAACTAAAAACTTGACACCACAAGCAAACACCTTAGAGATATCAAAAACTGAAAGAGGTGACTGTAGAGGGGACCTACGTGATCTTGTACACTCAAAAAAATTATTTCTAGGTGACATGATTTTTGAGAAATAGCCCTTCAAAGATTGCTACCTTTTAGCACTTTGGACTCTTAAAGGAAATCGTCAGTCCAATGTAGCTCAAAGTCATTCAGCGTGTTTAGGTGCAAACAAGAACCATGCCTAGCATAAATGTACCCATCAGGATGTGTTGGAACAGTCCATTTGATCATACAAGTTGCAGACTGAAAGTTGCACCACTTTGCAGCTTTACACTGCTTGCATTTGACAAGTATTTCCTCAACTAAAAACTCATCACCACGAGATAACGCCTTTGAGATAGAAAAAAATAAGAGATTTTATTATAGAGGGTTCCTACATGATCCCATTTCCCCTGACTAAGAGTCTATAAGCTTCACGGTTTCTGAGAAATATCCCTTCAAAGATTACTGCCTTTTAGCACTTTGGACTCAAGGGAAATGGCTAGTCCAATTTGCTTCGAGTGATTAGACGTGTTTGGGTGAAAAATAGGACCATTCCTAGTGTAAAATTACCCATTTGGATGTGTTGGAACAATCCATTTGGTCATACGAATTGCAAAACGAAAGTTGCACCACTTTGCAACTTTACACTGCTTGCATTTGAGAATTTTTTATTGAACTAAAAAATCGTCACCACGAGATAACGCCTCTGAGATAAAAAAAAACTAAGAGAGGTTATTGTAGAGGGTCCCAACATGATCCTATATCCTCTAATAGAGATTATATAAGCTTCACGATTTCTGAGAAATAGTCCTTCAAATATTGCTTCCTTTTAACACTTTGGATTCTTAAGGGAAATTGCTAGTCCAATGTAGCTCTGAGTGATTCAATGTGTTTGGGTGAAAAAGAGGACCATTCCTAGAGTAAATGTACCCATCCAGGTGTATTGGAATAGTCCATTTGGTCATACGAGTTGCAGAACAAAATTTGTACCACTTTGAAACTTTACACTGCTTGCATTTGACAACTTTTTCCTCAACTGAAAACTCGTCACCACGAGATAATGCCTACGAGATAGAAAAAACCGAGAGAGATTATTTTAGAGGGTCCCAACACAATCCCATAGCCTTGGACAAAGAGCCTATAAGCTTCACGATGTTTTAGAAATTGCTCGTCAAATATTGTTGTCTTTTAGCACTTTGGACTCTTAAGGGAAATCATAGGTCCAATGTAGCTCTAAGTGATTCAACATGTTTGGGTTCAAAAGAGGACCATTCCTAATGTAAAATTACCCATCTAGACATGTTGGAACAATCCATTTGGTCATACGAGCTGCAGAACAAAAGTTGCACCACTTTGCAACTTTACACTGCTTGCATTTGACAACTTTTTCCTCAACTGAAAATTTATCACCATGATATAATGCCTCCAAGATAGAAAAAACCGAGAGAGTTTATTGTAGAGGGTCCCAACAAGATCCCATAGCCTTTGACGAAGAGTATATAAGTGTTAGGCTTTTTGAGAAATAACCCTTCAAAGATTGCTTCCTTTTAACACTTTGGACTCTCAAGGGAAATCGTCGGTCCAATGTAGCTCCAAGTGATTCGACGTGTTTGGGTGAAAAAGAGGACCATGCCTAGCATAAACGTACCCATATAGATGTGTTAGAACAATCCATTTGGTCATACGAGTTGCAGAACAAAAGTTGCACCACTTTGCAACTTTATATTGCTTGCATTTGACAACTTTTTCCTCAAATGAAAACTCTTCACCATGAGATAATGCCTCTGAGATAGAAAAAATCAAGAGAGGTTATTGTAGAGGGTTCCATTACAATCCCATATCCTTAGAAAAAGAGCCTATAAGCATCATGGTTTTAGAGAAATAACCCGTCAAAGATTGTTGTCTTTTAGCACTTTGGACTCTTAAGGGAAATCGTCAGTCGAATGTAGCTCTAAGTGATTCGATGTGTTTGGGTGTAATAGAGGACTATTCCTAATATAAAAATACCCATATAGTATTCCTTGTTTACTTATTGATACATTATGATTAACAACATTCATTGTTGTGCATTACGATAATACAAATTGCATGTCCAAGGTCAAATAACATGCATGTCATGGAGTTGTATTTGGTTTGATTAATGGTAGTATCACATTCATTTGGTCTGTTTAATGGTTGCATCATGGTTGAGTGATGTATTAATTTTTTATCATGATTATTGTATAGATTTCAGATGAACAATATAATGGACATGTATCTTGTTCAGTTGTAAGGACTTTGTTTGAAGGTTGCATCGAACCCATGTGGTTGAAAGATATTAATTCTTACTCAAGATGATTTTATACATTTTACATGTTATTTGTGAACCGATAATTCATACCTACACAAACATAGCAAAAAAGCATAATGTTAGATCAAATGTAAGAGAGAATCAGGGTTCCCCATGAAATTAGATTGAAACATTAACATAGGAAAACAAGTGAAGAACAATGTAAATGGAAGTAAGCAAATCCTATTTTAATGAACAACTATCAATCCCATGGGGGAATTGGTGTTGATTGGTATGTCGAAATCAACCCTTTCCCAATTCCTTTTTGTAAGCTTGATGATTGTTGATGGTGAGACTAGCTGCTTGAATGGAGTGAACAAGATTGGTTCTCAATTCAAGATAGTAACCTTGCATGAAATCTATGGATGAATGAATTTGAGTATAGTAAGTTTACTCAAATTTCTGTGTTGTAGAATGAGGAGAGAAACCTCCAATTTATAGATTTCCAAACTGGAAAAGATAGTGAAATAAAGCAATGTGGGATCATTCAACATCCAATAGTCAAGTGCCACTTGTCAAGATGTGAATGGTTGATGGTTTTGCACATTTTGGCCAAAATGCCAATAAATGCAATTAGGTGGAATTTCAAATTTGAGAAATGACATGTGAGGGAAAAAGGAATGAAATAAATGCCACTTGGCTCAATGCACAAGGACATGTAAGAAGAGTGAATGCATTGTTGGATGTACAAGTCCACTTAGACTTTTTGAATTCAAATTGGGGGAATATTCATTTTTGATGCCATGTGAGGGAAAGTAGACGATTTAATAAATCAAAGTAATTGATTTATTGTGCAAGTTGCATTCTGTAGAGAATGTAACATAAATTGAGATTAAGTTAATCAAAGCTTAATTAATTTAATGAGGAATTTAGGAGATGTGACAATTTAGACTTAAATTGATGAATTAATTCAAATCAGAATTGAGAGGAATTAATTTAATTAGATAAATGATTTTGATTTATTTAACTAAGTGGGATAATGTTAGATTAAATCAAATAAAGTTTAATTTATTAATTTAATAAGAGGACTTTAGAGGCTTTAATCAAATAAAATGTTTTATTTAATTAAATAGAGACATAAGATTAATTAAATTAAATTGATTAATTTAATCAAAGAAGGAGAAAGACTTAATCAAATAAACAATGATTTATTAAATTAAGAGACAAAATATGTTGAAAGGCTGAGAGTATGATACAGGAAGAAATGTTGTTAATAATCAGGATCAAGTGTGTTGAACTAAAATTGCACATTTTCCATGTCTACATTTTACCCCTCTTTGAAGCAATGTACTTGTTGCATTGATTCAAAGAATAAACTGTTGTGATCAAAGTTCAAAATTTCTCAATTTTTTAGATGCCCCATTGTTGCCCCAGCGAGAAGAATTATGTTAGTATATTTCCCCCTCGAGAGATCAGGCGAAAATGCTAATTTCCCGATTGATATCGCGATAAAATATGAGAGGATTGGTCCTATTGATCAAATGATGAAAGATAATTCTTTGATGTAGAAAAATCTAATGATGCATAGACAGTCACCGACTATGGGTAGTCTTGTATATATTTTGATGTGACACAATGATTTTAGATAGAAATGTTAATAAAGATAGAAGAATGAGAAGAATGGAAGGAGGATCCACACAAGATGATGATTGATGATATATTGCTTACGAGGAGTTAGGATTTTCAAAGGACCAATTACTTTATGTTTGATAACACACATAGGTACGATGCATCAAGGTATAAAGGAACATGATGGCATTGCACTTAGTGTGATGGAATTTGTCTTGACAATCAGATATGAGTATTCTTGTCCACACTTAGCATGCATACTTCATTCAAGATGTGGTTCAACATTCTAAAAACCTCGGGCCAAAACATAGGAAAGAAAAAAGCATATGTGACTAAGTTATTTTACAAGTGTATCCCACAAGCATAGTAGATAAAGGAGACAACAATCTTTGCCCCATTCCTTTCTCTCTAAACCTGTTTTGTTTAAGCATCATCGAGAGGTCCTTGGAATGAATGAAAAATAAGATAAGCCAATAAAAGACCAAATAAAGAAAACCAAACAAGCTAATGTTCTTCGTACCACTAGCCAAGGCTAAACTACTGTGAGGTACCTGATGCTTATGTCCATCATGGGAAGGATTCATCCTAGGACATGTAGTGATTAGGGTTTTGGTGAGATTGTTTGGGTGATAAGATATTGATACTCTGAGTTGATCAACTTGCTGACTTGCTGACTTAGACTTTTGAGACTCTGAAGATTAGGGTGTTTGCTTCTGAACGTGCTAGACTTGCTTTTGACTAACTCACCAAAGGGCGAAGGTGACAATTGATTTTATTAGGAATGATTACTTTCATGAGTGAAAGCAAGATGAAATGGATGCACCATTTTGGGTTTTTAGATATTTTGAGGTTGTTTTTGGTATTTTCAAGATGTTTTACAAATGTTTTTGGTATTTTCACATTTTTCAATGTTTTTGGTATTTTCACATTTTTTAATGTTTTTGGTATTTTCAAGATTTATGACGAAGAGACTAACTTAAAGACCTATCCTAGGGGTCTCAGGAGGTGGTCCATAGATTAGCCTTTCCTACGTTATACATGTAGAGACCATGTAGTTCGACTGACGACATACTTGACGATGATAAGAAGGACAAACAGGTTGCCATTTTATTGCGACAAATGCCTAAGGACTGACCTCAACTATGTAAACTAGGTGGGCAAACGGATTGCCAATTCGACAGACTCCTAAGGATTGACCTAAAATGTCTCGGGGGGGTAATCAAAGATCAACCTTGCCTACGTTCAAGCTAAGAGATGATGTAGTTTAAACAAGGTGAAAGATTGACAAGACTCAATGACGAAATTTTTGAAGATTTTTTGAGATTTTTGACATGTTTTGGATTTTTTGCATGATTTGGATGTTTTTGGATTTTTTGATGAATTGGGAAGAGCACACAAATATACACAAATCTGATCTAGTGCCAGTTTCAAGGACATGCCCCCAATGTTAAGCAATAGACTACTTCGATAAAGGAAGGACAAACCGACCTTAGGAATATGCCAAGTAATACTATGATGGAATATGATTTGGTCATCAGCTCAGGCTATGGTATGGATGCAGGTGGATGGGTGGATGGAGGATTAATGTAATGTGATGGAATGGATGAGTGAGTCGTGCAGATCTTGGTGGATGGGGAGTGCTTTATTTACACTTGGTGCCTATTTTCCAGGTTTTCACCAAGGTACTTGTCCAAAGCGCCATCGAAGTGGTTTTCACTAGAGGATGATTTTTTATTTTATTTTTTTTTTTCAGTCTTTTTTCTGATTTTCTGATTTTTTTATTTTTTTGTTGTTGCCAAGACACTTGTTTGCCAGGTTTTCATCAAGGTAACCATTTTTTCAAGAATTTTTCTACTTGTTTTTGTATTTTGTGGTTCTATACCTTGCATGTTCTTAGGCATAAATTTTTTTGAGGTGAGAGTTGTTTAGAGGCTCCTATAGAGGCTCGCCTTCTGGTGTTGCTAATTGATATGCTCCTGATTTATA
Source organism: Sequoiadendron giganteum (assembly GCA_007115665.2). Classification (NCBI taxonomy): domain Eukaryota; kingdom Viridiplantae; phylum Streptophyta; class Pinopsida; order Cupressales; family Cupressaceae; genus Sequoiadendron; species Sequoiadendron giganteum. The sequence continues at coordinate 114,811,255 of CM021100.1, forward strand.
GCTGGCTATGATGACAAAAGGCCTTAGCCAGTTGGGCTTGATTTTTCCTTTGATATCTAGATTTGGCACATTCTTTTGGTTCTCTTTCATCATAAGTTTTCTGACTTGGAAGGTGCGTTGCCTGATCTTCTTGTTAAAGCTTCATTTTAGGCGATTCTGGTAGACCTATAGATGATTTAGGGAATCCATGCACCGTTCATCTAGCAATTCTAGCTCATTCAGTCTTGTGACCCTGTATTCCTAATCTATGATGAGGTTTTTTAAAGATATTCTCAAGGACGAGAGCTCGATCTCAATTGGGAGTATGGCTTTTGATCCGTAGACCAGGGAAATGGGGTGGTGCTTGTTGGCGTGCAGATGCTGGTGCGGTAGGTCCATAAGGTAGGATTTAGCTATAGGTGCTAGTCATGACTAGAGTCATTGACTATTTTCTTAAGGATCTTCAGAATGGTTTTGTTGGTAGCTTCTGCTTGGCCATTGCCTTGTGGGTAATATGGTGTGGAAAAGCAGTGTTGGATTTTGAATTTTTCACATAATTCATGGACATCTTGATTCTTGAAGGGTGTCCCATTATCAGAGATAATGGATTAAGGGACACCATATCAGAAAATAAGGTAGTTCAAGATGAACTTGGATATTTTCTTTCCAATAATGTAGGTCATGAGAATCGCTTCGACCCATTTTGTGAAATACTAAGTAGTGGTGATGATGAACTTGTGGCCGTTGGATGAGGTGGGTGAGATTTTACCTATGAGATCAAGCCCCCTTTGGGAAAAGGGCCAAGGAGTAAAAATAGGATGTAATTTTTGAGCTGGTGCATGAAAGAGATCTCCATGTTGCTGGCACTCTAGACACCTTTTGACAAAATCATGTGCTTCTCTTTCCATTGTCGGCCAGTAGTATCCGGTTCTTAGTAACTTCTTGGACAAGGTCATACCACTCGAGTGTGAACCACAAGTGCCATTGTGTACCTCAATCAAAGTAGTCAAGGCTTCTGCAGGTTTTAAGCAACGTAACAGGGTTCCATCAATGCTTCTATGGAAGAGGGTTTCTCCTAGGATGACAAATCGTAAGGACCTTTTGACAAAGGTTCGCTTGAGGTTCAGGGTAATGTCAGCTGGGAGGACTCCTAATCTCAGATAGGTGTATATTTCATGGTACCAAAGATCACTAGGACCAATGAGTTTGCATGCATATTCTGACTCCGTTACCTCAAAAGTGGGTACGAGAAGTTGCTCTACCAGAAATTCATGTTTCGAGACATCGTGAGGGATATCTAGCAAGGGTTCAATCATTGCCATTGCATCAACTGCTCTATTGTTTTCCCTGGGTATCTACTCAAAGGTGATATTGATAAATGATTCCTTGAGGCTTTCTACCGCCTTCTTGTATGGTGTAAGCTTATCATCCTTAGTTTGGTATTCACTGTTGACTTGGTTAATGATAAGATATGAATCTCCATAGACCTTTAATGCCATGATTCGCCATTGTGCCACAATTTTGAAACCTATGGTTAAAACCTCATACTCTGCAATGTTGTTGGTACAGGGGAATGCCAATTTGTAAGATCTTGGTATGCAATCCCCCTATGGGGTGATAAAGAAGACACCGGCTCCCGATCCATGTTGTGTGTGGGAACCATCAAAGTATAGTTTCCAGTGATTAGCTATGCTGAGATTAAAGATGGACTCATCTAGAAATTCTCATATGAGCGGGTTCTCCGCATAGATGGGAGCTTCTGCCAGCTGGTCCACAATGATCTATCCTTTTATTTCCTTTCAATCTACATACTCAATGTCATACTCCAATAGTATCATGACCCATTTAGCCATTCTCCATGTGAGCATAGCTTTTGATAGTAGTTATTTTAAGGGATCTATTTTGGTGATGAGCTTGATTTTATTTGCCAGCATGTAGTTTCAAAATTCTTGTGAAGCAAACACTATTGCTAGGCAAGATTTCTCAATGAATGTGTAATTAAACTCATGGCCAACCATTGTTCTACTAATGTAATAGATAGCCCTTTCTATTCCATTTTCATAATGTTGATCTAGAAGAGCACCCAAAGCTATTGTTGTTGCTGAGATGTATATGATCAATGGTTTCCTTGCAATGGGTGGCATTAACATAGGTGGCGTAAGTAGATATTCTTTTATTTTGTTGAATTCATGTTCACACTTGTCATCCCACTTGAATGCTACCCCCTTGTGGAGTAGATGTGAATACACAATCTGTTTGTGTTCGAGTTGCTCTATGAACCTTTAGATGGATTGGAGCTTGCCTTGTAATCCTCTGAGTTGTTTCAGTGTTCTTGGTGCTCCCATATCAAGGATTTATTTTACCTTTGCAGGATCCACTTCTATCTCTCTCATTGACACTATGTATCCCAACAATTTTCCGGATTGTACCCCAAAGTCACATTTCTTTGGGTTGAGCCTGACCTTGTATTTTTACAATCTTTCAAAGATGTCACTTAGGGTTGCTATGTGATTCTGCGGCTTCTTTGTTTTAGCCAATATGTCATCCACATAATCTTTGACCTTTTTGTGTATCATGTCATGGAAGATTAGGGTCATGGCTCTTTGATATGTAGCCCCTGCATTCTTTAGCCCAAATGGCATCATATTCCAATAGTAGGTGCCCCAAGGACATGCGAATGTTGTCTTATGCTGGTCTTCTTTTGCAATCATTATTTGGTTATATCCCGAGAATCCATCCATCAGTGATAGCATCTCATATCCAACTGTCATGTCCACTATCATATCAATGCTGGGTAGTTGAAAACAAGCCTTAGGACATGCTTTATTAAGGTCTCTAAAGTCTGTGCAGATGTGGATGCCCCCAGTTGGTTTTGAGACTATTACAAGGGTGGATACCCATTATGGATAGTCGATCAGACGTATGAAACCAACATCCAAGGATTTTTGTGACTCTACCTTGATGAGCAAGGCTATTTGGGGATTCATTTTTCTAACTTTTGTCTGGACAGCTTAGCTCCAGGGTAAAAAACTAAATGATGAACCACTGAATCCAGATCCAGACCCGACATTTCAGTGTAAGTCCATGAAAATTTTACCTTCCTTTCTCTTAAGAATGCAACCAACCAATTCCTATTCCTCTATTAGGAGAGACTCAACATAGAAAGTGATTTATGGTTCTGTCTCTATTCCCAAGTTAACAAGATTACATTGCTCTGCCAGGACTACTAATTTTTATTGATGTAGAGAAGTAGGGGGGAGATTGAATCCTTCATCCTCCGACACCTTAGAGAGGTTTTCACCATTGGATGCATCCTTTATTTTTACTATTTTGTTATTAGAGAGTGCCACAGTGTGGTTTTCACTCAATAACTCTGAGCTTATTCTCAATATTTTTCTTTTGCGATTGAGTCCTCTCCCCAAAATATGCCTGGGTGTCTAAAGTGATGTTAAAACCTACCTTGTGATCTCCACATGAAACTATATCCCTTAGTACCATGAATTATGAGAGAGCCTCATCGTTTTCGAATGAGTCTAGAATTGGCGGTCCTCGTTGGTCATGATCAATGAGTTGAGGGTATACTAAGGTGATTTGGTGGGTTTTTTGGTTTGACTTAGTGAGTGAGGCACTATTCATTAGTAAGGAGGAGTCCTCAAAAAGCATGGATAGACCTATTATGGTATCATCATCATCATACTAGCATAGACATCAGTGACATCAAAGGTGAAGTTGTCAAGTGGGATGCCTATGCATACGGGTGGTCTAAGGGTGGTTATCGGTACCTGAGGGGAGGACGTGGCTGCCCTATTGGGAGTACCTCTTCCACATACAGTTATACTCAGGGGAGTACATCCAAGGCCAAGGTTCCACATTCTTCTTTTTGCAATGATGGGATCCAACCGTCCATCATTGTTCCTTCCAAGGCTTTGGTTTCTATTGTAGCCCATGCCAATCATTATTTGCAGCCCTCTATTGGCTTCATCCATAGGTAATGTGGGTGTGGGTTCTGAATCATAGTATATTATGCTTGAAATATCCTCCTCACCAACACTTTTTCGACTTAGGTCTCCCCAATGACGAAATCCAGAGGGGTCCTCCCTAAGGGTGTGGACGGGTGTTTCAGTTGGTCGAGGTTGCCCACGTGACCTAGGAGATTGTGGTAACTCTCCTACAAAAAATGTACTCTTCTTCATTCTACAGTCGCCACATCCATTGTCTCAGATCATGTTTTTTATGTCAAATATATTAGGGATGGCGGGTGTCTCTGTCATAGAAGTGGAGGCAAGGTTGGAGGGGTTGATGTATGTAGTGGATGGGCCTTCATCATTTTTCAGCACTTGGGGGATTTTATAAAACTTGGCTTCCAAGTTTTTGTAGTAGGCCAATGGTTTGAGATCCCCATGTATAGTGACCTCCTCATTTTGGTGCAAGAAATTTATGCATTGGTGATATGTAGAGGCCACTACTTTCATTTTGTGGATCCATGGACGTCTTAAGAGGATGTTATATGGTAAGTTGAGGTCGAGGACTTGACAGGTAGTCTCCATGGTTGCTAGTCCCACTTGGATTGGGATTTTAATAGTGCCTTGAGACACTCTTTCTTGATCATCATATGCACTTATTGTGATACTCTTGTTCTTGTTAATGGAATCCTCGACAAACACCAAGTTCTTTATAAGATTGAGAGAGAAAATATTAAGGCCTATATCTCCATCCAATTAGACTCTTTTAACTTTCTTTTTGTGGACCAACACTTGAAGGTGAAGTGCATGGTTATGAGATGGCTGCAGGGGGAAGTCTTGATCAAAGAATGTAAGGAGATTTGGGGTAGTCATATTCCCAGCCATAGACTGAAACTGTTTTGTGTCAAGAGTGGTAGAGATAGTGGATACCACTAATGCTTCATCAGGAATTTTCCTATGGGCAGCATAAATTTTTAACAGCTCCATGATGGAGATCTGTGTAGGGGTTCTCTTCAGCTGGTCGATGAAATTGTAGTCATAGGGAACAAATTTTGTATTTAAAGTGGGGGTTTTAGATGGTGCCTTTGGAATGGTGACCTTGCCACCATGTGTGGTGACTTCATAGTTAGTGTTGGCGCTCGTTACATTAATGACCGTGACCATTTCATCGACACATGCGACTATCTCTTCATATAGTAGATTAGAACTAGCATATTTTTTCTTGCCTTTTTTGTTCCACTGATTATTTCCATGATTGTGGTTCGACATCAGATTTGTGTATATTTTTCAGATCTTGATTACCGTCTGGTTGCTCGACATTGATGATCTTGTCTTCGATGAGGTCTTGGATGATATTCTTTAGCCTCGTATAATTCGCGGTGGTATGACCCTAGACTTTGTGAAAGTCACAAAGTAGGTTTTCATTATACCATGATAGTTTGGTCATGGGTTTCATGTATTTATCGGAGTTGGAGATTTTGATTAGATTTTCCTTGACCAACTTCTTCATTATGGACTCGAGGGATTCCCCAAGGCCCGTGAACTTCCACTTGGGAGGGTATTTTCCTTGGGGAGGTGGTCCTCCTTGATTTCCCAAGTTATTGATTTGGTTGGTGGGAAGTGGTTGTTGTTGTGCTACTACTGCATTAGTTTGCACATTATTGCGATTGTGATTTTTTGGCTGGTGATGAGTTTGGATGTTTGGTTTGGGAGCACTTATGACCACTTTAGCATCAACCATGTCATCGTTTGTGATGTTTTTCTTCCTCGACCATGTTCGAGGTTTATCATTATAATTTTTGGACGAGCGATTATCCTATGGTGGAGTAAATTTTGAGGCTCCTTCTCGCGCAGTAAGGGCCCTTTCTATGTTGAGCACCTTTGGGATCAATTGATCATATGATGTGATGCATTGCATTTTTAAGTAGAATGCCAAGTTTTCATTAGGATTAGATATGATCATACAAACTTGTTGTTCTTCTGGCATGGTCCACTTGCTCTGATTAGCCTTGGATCAACATATTTGCACAAAGGATGTGAACAACTCTCATTTTCTTTGTTTGAGCATTGATAGTTCTTCCAAACTAACGTCTGCACCCATGTTGAAAGCATAATCTATAAGGAATGCTTCCACAATTTCCTCGAATGTTTTAATGCCCATGGGTAGGTGAGAAAACCATTCCATGGCTAGACCAGTCAGACTTCAGGGGAAGAGTCACATTAGATATGTGTCATCGTATGCAACCTCCATGTAATGTACCTGAAATTCTTTGACGTGGTTTTCAGGGTTACCTGTTCCATTATACTTATCGAATTTTGGGATCTCGAATCCCTTTGGGAATGGTACCATCGTGAGAATTCTATCAAATGGATAAGGGCACAAGTTGCTTGGTGTTTTGGTTATTTTTCCCACTTGGAGGTCCAACACCTACTGCGAGAGCAGTTTGATTTGTGTTACGACATCGTTGCTTGGATCGAGAGGTGGAATGAATGTATTTTTTGGTGTTTGGGTTGTTTGATTGGTGGGAGGGGTACTAGTGGGAGTTTTTTGTAAGCTCTATTGTGCATTCAAGGCCTGCTGGTATGCCTGCATTTGTGTCAACAATGCCTATTGTTGATCTTGCTGCTGCTATTCCAACAAAGCTTGCTGTTGGTTTATCTGTTGATGTTCCCATAGAACCTGTTGCTGGTCTAGCTACTGTTGGGCTAACAAATCTTGTTGTTGGTCTAGCAGTTGTTGTGCCAAAAAAGCTTGTTGTTGGTCGAGCTGTTGTTGGGCCAACAAAGTTTGTTGTTTAGCTTGTTGTTGTGCTTGAAAGTCTTGCAGGGCTTGTTGGTATGCTTACCGATGGATTGATTGTAGTTGTGCTTGGTATTGTGCTTGTGCCTGTTGCTAGGCTTGAGCTTGGTCCTATGCTTGTTGGGCTGCTTGTGCTTGTTGGGTTGCTTGAGTGGCTTACGAAGCTTGTACGGCTTGCAGCTTGTTGGGCAGGTTGAGTGGCTAGCATAGATTGTGTGGCTTGCTGGTTTTGCTTTAGTTCCCTCTAATGATTGGATGTTTGGATATTTTGGATCAAGGTGGTGAATGAATTCATCACATTGGCTTTTGGCGGTGCACATATTTTTCAGATTTTTTTTTGATAATCTGCTATTTTTCCACATGTGGAGAACAAAGAACTTGATTTTTGGTGAAAAACCTATGTTTAATCAAACTAAAAAAATAAATACATAATAAAACCAAAACATATTAAAATTATATTCAATGGATAGCTCATTTTGAGGGCTACCTTCATCCAATTGGGTTTGTGAAGTCTCATCCATTTTCATCCTCAACTCGAGCTTCAAAGGGAAAAATTCTACAAAAATTAGTGCCAGAGGGGGAGAAGGTGGAAAAGGGGGGTTTGAATGAACAGAGGTTTGAGCAAACCCCCTCTTGTCCATTATATTCATCATAGAAAATGTAAAAAAATGGGTCGCATCATTTAATATGGTTTGTTAGAACCAGGGTCCATTCGAACACCCCAGTTCATGTAGACCCCTAAAAAATAAAACTTTTTTTCATAGGAGCGTTTTTGTAATTTTCCTTCCTCAATGGAATTGTAAACCACTTTTGTAGGTTTACCCTAATAAGTAGGAGGTATTTTCTAGAGTGTGCCAAATTATGATATTGCTATTAGAGAGATGGGTTCTTGTGAACCACTACTCATGAAACATGGGTCAATAAGTTTGACTCATAAAACTACACAGTTGAATCCTGATAACAATATCATAATTTAAATACATTATTCATAGTTATTATAGCTCTAATATTGTTTAAATTAATAAAATAATGTGAAGTAAACCTACATATATAATTTATATTTATCATTTTCTATAGTCATATAAAAGCACAAAGTTATTTTATTTTATTATATATATTTTCACATATTATAAATTTATCTACTGATTTGCATATATAAAAAAATATTAACTTAAATATTATTTAGTACAAAAACAATAAAATAAATTATAATTTTTTCTAAAATCACTATGGATTTTGTACCTCATGTGAAAGTTGTGGTTTCCCAATACTTGTCACAACTCACACCCTGATGAGTGTTGTAGCCTATGGGGGCTACAACCCCTAGTAAGGGTGCACACCTTAAGTGTGCTGGTAGGGCTTGGCCTTGTCTGATACATATTAATATCATTTTTTATAAATATAATATTTTTATTTACATAAATACATAAAAAATATTATATATAAATACAAAGGTTATAAGAATTCTAGATTGAAACTGTGTCAATTTTTACATCAAAATTTAAAATCATACTCCATTATCCATCATTAGGATGACATCCATGAACCATTTGGATCTTTCTATTTTTTGGGGTTCAGTGTCATCCTAAGCCCCCAACCTCCCCTTACCTATTTATATATCCATATTTTCTAATACTATTTTTCACTCTTCTCTTTAACTGTATCTCATCCCAATGATGGATCATGGAATATAATCCAAAATGTTGATGTAAAAATTGGCACATAGTTTCAATCCAAAAATCTTATCATCATTATAATGCATTGTGGAAACTGCATGTTTTTAATATTCATTTAAATTTTTATATATACACACATATATAAATACAAAGTTTAATATCTATTGACACACACACACACATATAATTTTTGATTGATGAATTGAGAATTTTTAACCTAGCCCAAGCTAGCATGGATTCCACAATCGAGGGACCTCCTTACTAACATGAACACAAGTGAAAAATCCACTTCCATGAGCAGAGTAGCTCAATAGGGGCACAAAGCTCACAAGCACACCAACCTAGTAAAGGAATGAAACAACACATGCTTGAATTCCTATCTCATGGCATGGACACCATAAATAGCCTCAACGTTGTGGTTCATGGCCAAGCCTATAAGCACATTGGATTAGTGGAGGCATAGTGCCTGAAATTACAATGGTCCAATAGAGATTTGAACCTTGGCGACCATAACAATACCACCACTTTACCATCACACTATGGGATGAACCCTATTCACACACATATTATATATACAAATATATCAATAATACATAACATTTATATATATTTCACATTTTAGTGATTATATACATATTTGTTTGATAAATAATCATTCCAATATAAGTAAACATTTTTATATACATATGTATATATAGGCATTTTAAATTTAAACAAATAAAATGAATGATTTTTTTCATGTAAACATTCCACAACCACGTTTTGAAAACCAATGGGTGAGGAACAAGTAAAATTAACACATACATTATTATACTTCCTTGGCAATATATGGATTAAAATAAAGCCATAATAGTTTTTGAAGGGGTTTATCCTTTCTCCACACAATGAAAAGTTTCTAAAAACTTTTACATGCTAGAATGAATAAAACACTCATATGGAGATATTTTATTGTATATGTATAGATTCTTATATAGATTTTAAATACCCAAGATTCTTCATTAACATAGAATGAATCATTTAAAATAATAGATCTTTATAAATATTGTAAAATAATATTCTTCTTTCTTCCTTTAGGATTTCTCCACTTTATCAAACTCCATTGAAGTTCCAAGAGTTAATAGATTAATAGTATAGGAGGATTAAAGCTCTCCACCCAACCAATATGACATTGTTAAGCCATATAATTCCCTAGCCATCTCTTGATCCAAGAGAAACATCAGAACATGTTGTGCCTTGCACTCATGCCCCATTTTTTTTCAACAAAATGGTGACCCTCCTCTTTTTCTTTGTTGCATTTTGTCATTTTTCTTCCTTCTTTCTTTTCTCTCTCTCTCTCTTTATTTTCCTTTTTCTTTCCCCCTTTTATCTTCTTTCTTTTCCTCCTCTTGTCTTCTTTCTTTCGGGTACCTTGTTGAGTTGTGGAAAATTGGGCTTTTCCATATTGGTATACCATACACCTTGGTCTCCAATCCTGACTCTTACCAAGGTGCTCGATGCCTCTTTTTTTCTCATCATTTCAGACTTCAAGCATTGGGTATTCGTTATACCAAATGCTTGACCCTCGAATGCCCAACGATGGTGACATCTCGTTGCCTTGAGCCCCACACTAGTCAAATCAATCAATCAAATCAATGGCCCTAACACAGTTTTAATGAGAAATAAATGGAGTTTATATTAGGGGTCACAAAGTGGTTTTTGTGTGCAGTGAAATTCGTTATCTACTAGTGTGCAAAACTAACTAAAGAATGCGAGATAAGAAACTACACTAAACCACCTCGAGATTAGGCTACGCTAAACAAAAATGAAAGGGAGATAAAGATTCAACAAAATGATTATACCTTTCTTCATGTTGATCCTTGGTTGGCCCTTTGATGATTTTTGATGTGTGCTCCTTGGATGATAGCTCGCAATGATGGTGGTAGATGGATGAACGGAGGTAGGTGAATGCAACAATGGATTCTAGATGAAAATGCAAATACTAAGAGATAACAATAAATGGCTAAGATAACTCAAACAACTTGGAAGCATAACTTTGGTATGCATGCAATCACTAACTAACTAGAAGATGCAAGATCCTTTAATGAAGGAAGAGGGGGGGTATTTATAAGAAAAGTTGAATTCTCTAGAGAATTTAACGGCCTGGATTGAGCCACCATGGCCAAGATGGAGGGCTACGGTGAGTTGATGACTCACAAGCTCTCACATATTGGCATGTGGTGAGTGAGTTTTTCAAAGGACAAGGTGAGATGGCAAGGGTACAAATGACATGGAAGAGGCCATGTGGTCCCAAGGTACTTGTAAATATCTTTTGGATGGGAGATAAATTTTTTTAAAAGTTATTCCTTGACCCCATATGGGGCTGAAAGTGACAAGTGATGACTTTTAGAAAGTCATCCCTTGTCAACATGGGGAATGGGGAAGACCTTGAAGAAATAAGTGTATTTTTAATTTAGTTTTTGGGAGAGACCAAAGGATAAAACAAGATTCCTCTAAAAGAGGTATTTGTCCTTTGGGTATGACGTGACATATGAGATGTCATGGGGAAGACAAATGCATGGGATGAATAAGTGTGAATTTTTAATTCACATGGGGAAGAGGTCAACCCAAAAAAGGTAAGTACCAAGAAGGTTGACCTAAGGACATGCCAAAAAAGGGGAAGTGATTAAAATTAGGATTGTGCAAATAGGTGATTAGATTAATTAATGATGATTAGAGGCAAGTGGAAAGTTATGGAGGATGTGACATTAATCCTAATTAAGGATATGCACACCTGAGTGGAGGATTAATTAAATTAACATAGATTAGTGAAAGGGTTATGAAGGATGTGACAAGGAGAGAGAAAGAATGAATTTAAAAAAATGAAAAAGATAATTGACTAAATTAAATAAATTGATTGATTTATTTAATTTAGATAGGAAATGGGCTAATGTATAAAGTATTTAATTGATTAAATTAAATACCTTAGGAACGTTAGGGACAAGGGACAATATTAATTAAATGTGTCATTTAATTAATATAGATGGATTAGATGAATAAATGACGGGATTATGACCATATGAAAGTGGTCAAATTTAGGTGTCTACAATTTTTATCATGTATTTCATGCTCATTCTAATGATCACCTTTGCTATTCACGAGCTCTACAATTGATTGCAACTTTATGATTTCTCCCTCCCACCATTGTCTATGTCATATCTGGTTTGTTGTGTGTGTGTGGTTCCTAGTTTGTGTGCATGCATGGTTCCTAGTTCGTGTTCACATTCATTGGTTTTCCTGTACCCGTGCTCATTTGTGCTTGTTTCTGTCATGTTTTCTTTCTCCCTTATCACATGCCTTCACTAGGTTAGATCAAAACCAATGTCAATTTTAAATCTATTTAATCATTCTTCCTAGGTGTTTGTGTGTTGGGTTTTTCTTTCTTTCTTTTTTAGTCTATCTAGCCTTTCATTTTTGCTTTCCTTTGTTTTTCCCTTTTCTCCTTGGTTTTTGTTTCTTTTATTTTTTCTCTTCGTTCATTGGAAGATTGGTTTTCCTCCCAATGCGTCGATTGAGAACATTTATGACATCATCCGATTAGTGTGCATCATGCCTCGACCTTGATAGGATTTTCTACCTTTGCTTAGCATTTTTTCAAGATTTTTGAGCATTAGATGATTGGTTTTCTCTTTTATTAAGGGCATGAAAAGTGTAATGAGAAGCTTCCAATCCTTGACTACTGACCATTCTCAAAACTTACAAGTTTTGATGAATTCAAGTTTTCAGGTTTCAGATTTTGAGTGTGATGAATGTGTCTTATCTCTAAAATATAAGCCAAATTACTGATGCCTAAAGTCTAGTTTAAAGACTTAGCAAAAATTTCTTGTTTTGAGAATCTTTTTCGATCATTTCTGATCAGGTGTATCTCTTACATAATCTCTTATTGAGGTAGAGGTTAGGAGATGTCCTTGATCTTCGATCCCCAAAACTGTAGAGAAAGATTACCTTTATTTAAATGAATTAAAATTTTTGAAGCATGAATTTGATTAGGTTTTAGAAGAATTTGATGCCCGAAGTTGAAGTGGAAAATGACTAAATCAAATATCAAGACTTAGGGATACCCTTTACTGAATGGTAAATTCATGGGACCAAAGTTAGAGAACATCCTCAATCCTCGATCCTTCAAATACTTGAAATTTTTGTGTGTTAGCGGTCAGACTTACTTCCTAACTTGTTTGTAAAATTCGTTGCATACAAGAGATAGAGAGTAAGCATGAATCTTGACTCCCAAACATATTGCAAATGAGTTTTGAATGTTGCTAGTCGGGTAAGTGCAGAAAGATGGGTCCCAAAAAGGGGGCTGAAGTGGCCACTTTTTTTCTAAAATAAGGAAGTACTGACCTTGGACGTGAAATTGAGGATAGTTACACTCAAAATTTTGAGATGGAACCAAAAAAAAGGATCAAAGTTGTTACCTTAGAGTCATTTCCCCATGGTGTCTAGTTTTCACTTGATGGAAAAAGTGTCAAATGCAAGTAGTGTAAAGTTGCAAAGTAGTGCAACTTTCATTTTACAATTCCTATGACCAAACTAACTGCTCCAATGTGTCTCGATAGGTACGTTTGTGCTAGGAATGGTCCTCTTTCACATCAAAACACTACTTCATCTACTATGAATATTATGTTTTGCGAGTGTTGTGAAGATTATGTATCCTTTGCTTAATTGAGTTGTTCCAATCAAAGGATTAGATATATAAGAATTTTTTTCATGAATCATTTCATGGAATACCAATTGAAAATGTGTTTTTTTATTTTAGATAAATCATTTCATGGAACTCTTTGGATTAAACTGAATTGAGATATGTAAGAACAAGGGGGCATTAGGAAATACATTGCTCAAGGATCATAAATAAGCCTTCTTGTGCAAGGGCACCAAATGCATTTTGTGTTAATCTTGTCAAATGAGGTCTTTTGATACTTTTAGGTGTGTGAGTTTTTTTCATTTCAATAAGGTCCTAATAGACCATATAATAGGTAATTAGGAGTCATTGAGTTTATATTGTCACATTTTTGCAAAATTGTCAAAAGTGCAATATTGAAAAGCTATAAAAGTGCAAAAAAAATGTAAAATTGAGGAAGCCCAACAGTCATGGGCATTCAAAGGGAAGTTAGAATAGTTGTAATAGGTTGGTTAAGGTTTAAAACATGTTGGAAACTCAATGGATGAATGTTGTTGAAGTTTTTTAAAAATATTGAATAATAATGCTCTTGTTTTCATTGAAATTATGTATCTTTTCTATTGAATATTCCTGTTGCAGAGTAGTTGCATGGCCTGTATGACCTGATGGTGACTCCAAATTGATTTGAATTGTTGTTTCAATTTCCTATGTATCATTTTGACTGATTTTGAGGCGTTCCCATTGGGGTTGTAGAATCGGATTGAGTTTTCCCTATAGGCGGGTCTTATACTCCTATTTTAAGGTTTTGAAGATAGAAAAACATGATTATGGCCCATTCTACTTATTGTAACTCCTGTAGTTGAGTGTAATTGGCCCAAAATTGTAGGATTTAGTTAATTGAATGGTTTTGGGAGTAGGAGAGGTCATTTGGGGGTTTGGGCATGACACCCTAGTTATCAAATTTGAATGTTTTGAGTGAAACTTGATGGTTAAAGGTGGGTAGGTGAAGATAAATATTGGGGCATAAATATATAGTTATGGATTGAGCATGTGCAGGCCATTTGAAGCACGTTTGATGCATTGGTGAAGTGTAAAGAAGTTGGGAAGTGGGATTTTCAGTAAACCCCTTTGTAACTTGCTAAAAATGAGGGTTTTGTATAAAGAGAACTTAGTGAGCGATTCATTGGATAAAAGTTGTAGTTTTGGTGATTTTATAGACTAGTAAATGACTGTCCATAGGTATTTGGGGTTGGAAGATTGTTTAGAGGAGAGTTTGTTTGTAAATTAGGCTTATTTGGCTTAAGGGGACAATGTAGAAGGATCAGTTTGAGGGATTTGTTCCACAAGAGTTATATGATCTTTTAAGATATGTTTTGGTATGCCTTAAAGGGTGTCTGAGTATATAATTGGTTAATGGGTTTGAGAGTGGACTTGTGAGATAGGTCCAAGAAACTAGGTCTGTAGACCTACAAGGCAAATAGTGAACTTGTGAAGGGAATCACCGAAGTTAGGGTTTTGGAGATTGAAGGCTTGTTGAAATCAATTAAATTTGTGATTGGTAATTGAAGGCCTCCTTGCTCTGCATCACTTCTCTCCCATTGCAATTTTGGGTTGATTATTACTTTCAAAGTATTGGGAATGCTTTGCCTATTTTCTAGTTGGAAATTGCCATTCCAGAAGGCTCATCTCTTGATATATTTTATACTCATTCTTAATCAATCATCAAGTTATAAATAATTGCATTTATTTATAGTTAATATTTTCTTTTCAATTTGTGCAATTTTGGAATTTGTAACTCTACGAGTATTCCTATAAATATTGAAGTTGTTTAGCATCGACTAATACAATTGTTTAGCATCAATCAATTAATATTCAAGAAAAACCATGAATGAAAATAATGATCAATGCAAGGGCTAACCAATTAATAAGTATACATGTGAATAAGTCAAGAATGTACATGTGAATAAGGGAAGCACAAGTACTCAAAAACACGTAAGCCTTGAAGTATACACATGAATACATAGTATACACAAATTAATACAAAGTATATGCATGAATACACGGTATACACATGAAAACACATAAGTTGCAAAGTATACATTGGAATACACGTAAGTTACAAAGTATATGCGTAAGTTGTAAAATATACACTTGAATACACGTAACTCATATCTATTGAACCATGGATTTATATTGCAAATACGGACACCATCGATAAAAAAGATTTGTATTAACCAAATATCCATGTAGGCATATATCAATATATGTCAATATAAGTATAAAATATAGGTATAAAATAGCCATATAGGCTTACGAGATTTCTATATAGGCGTACAATGTCAAATATATCCAATACAAAATATGTACAAAAATGCCATATAGGCATACAACAAAGGGCTATGGAATCATAAGTTATCGCTCCCCTTCCCCTAAAAATAAACTCTTGCCCTTTGCTTGTTGATAGGATGGCGATATGTCTATCACTCATTTATGTTGCGATCGAGGAGTGCTCCTGGTGCTCCTCCTAGGGTTTGTTCTTGGTCGAGTCTTATCTATTACAATAAGAAGTAAAGTCATTAATATATATAAATCACATTAAAAAAAATGATATATTTAAGAAAATAATCACTCACCGTCATCCGATGATCACTCTCCATGAGGGAAATATTCAAATTCCCATGCTGAGGCGTGTTGAAGCCTTGTATAAACCATCCAAATAGAAATTAAACTATGAATCAATAATGGTTTGATTTTTCACTAACTAACATCTATAACAATGAATTTAAATTTAAATTTAGTAATTTGCCTCATACCTCCCTTTTCAGATCCATCGAGGATTCTATAGCAGATGAAACACCCATCTCCATTGCCCTCGGAACATTCAGAGGTGTTTTCGCTTGCAAAAACTGAAAATAAAACAACAAATTATTCAATCACGAAAACTACAATAGAGATCCACACCATGAATTATAATGTATGAGATAATAAACAAAATTTTGAGTACTTATTAAACTATATATTTCTCACTATCATGTTTACTATTTTCCCTATCCATATCTTGTTCAAAAGAACATGTTTTTAGGCTTTTACCCATAGCAGCAAGTCGGTGAACCGTTTGATAAAATGATTTCATAGACATGTACGATAACTGTGGTGGCATAGAGAAGGCAGTGAAATGTTTGAAAACATGCCTCAAAGAAATGGGGTCTCATGGTGATGGAACTCCATTACAAAAAAATGCATGTCATGGCATTCCATCACCATAAGACCACATTTCTTTCAGGATTTTTTCAAATAGTTCATTGCCTTCTCTATGATATATGGTATTATTGCTTACTATTATGCTTTGATAGAAAATTTTCCAACCATCCATAGTTTGTTGGAAAGAACCTATTTTAGGCTTTTAGCCATAGCAGCAAGGAAGTGAGCAGTTTCATAAAATGCTTTGGTACACATGTATGTAAATTGTGGTATCATAGAAAAGGTGGTGAGCTCTTTGAAGAAATTCCTTCAAGAAATGTGGTGTCATGGTGATGGAATGACATTCCATCACCATGAAACCGCATTTCTTTGAGGCATTTTTTCAAACTATTAACTACCTTGTCTATGCTATTTCTTACTATTATGCTTTGATAGATTTTCTCCAAGCATCCATAGTTTGTTGGAAAGCACCTTTTAAAATATTTTAGCCATAGTAGTGAGGAAATGAACTATTTGAAAAAATTCTTTGGTAGACATGCATGGAAAATGTGGTAGCATAGAAAAGGCAGTAAGATGTTTGAGAAAGCGCCTCAAAGAAATTGGGTCTCATGGCGATGGAAATCACCATTAGACCACATTTATTTGAGGCATTTTTTTCAAACAACTCATTGCCTTGTCTATGCTATTGCTTACTATTATTCTTTGATATATTCCTTCCAAGCATCCATAGCATAGAAAAGGCAGTGATCTCTTTGAAAAGATACCTCAGTAAGAAGTGGTCTCATGGAATACCATGACAAGAAAATGCAATTGGAAGTTGCTCCTACTTATTACTTATGCTATGTGAAGTAATTGCATCACTTCTTATGTTGAATTTCTAAACAACTATATTGTAATTGAATTATGTCATCTATCAACATCTAGTTATTAGTTATTGAATGTGAAGTAATGCTTCAAGTTTGAAAGATGTGCAATGCGATGTAATCAGTGAAATGAATATAAACTACTCAAATCTATTAAGTACAATTCATTAGTTAAACTCTTTATTCTATTACCTACATTTAGGTTTGTGTAAATCCACTGGCACTGGGAGGTGTTCCCACAAAACCTCCAATATTAGCCTATTCAACATCCAAAATCACATATTAAAATACCATTCATAAAACAATTCTATTAACATAAAATAAATTTATAATTTTTTACTAGTTACATACATCAATTGTAGGTGTAGTGGAGAAATAAGTAGGTGTAGGGCTGGTGTATCCAGTATCAACATTGTGACCCTACAATTTTATTGAAATCATACAACTAAATTAGTTAATCTTGCATTTCAAAATCAAAAGTTAATATATTAAATTCAATGAACATAGTAAATTTTACCTGAGTATTAATGCCATAGGCCTCATGCAAAATGTCAACTGCCCTTTCCATCTCCATAGCTATAGATGGATCCTACCTAGTAGCCTCTTGAGTGTTGGTGGGGTCATATGAACAAGTCAGCCCACAAGATTGATACAAATGGGATCGAAGCCCACCACTCGAATACTCCGTTGGATGACACTGTAGAATAGGACTAGCATGTTGGATGACACTTTGGGTCAAAGAGTTGATGGCTTGCAAAGTCTCTACGTCGACACTCCTTCACGATGGAAGGGTTAAAAATGTGCTCGTGAGGAAGCCTAGTAAGAGGTCATCTCCCTTGTCATGTAGGATTCGGTTCTACACCAGGTCTATCTTGTGCCAACCCCCGCCTCTCCCCTAGAAGTCCCTTATATCAAAATAATTTAGGATTTTGTTCAAGATGAACTCACAATATAGTTTCCTAAGGAAATACTGTGAGACTTCACAATTGTTGCATGGTGGGAAATCAAAAACCATGTACCACCTATCCCAAAAAAAGTCCTTAATCTATTGGTGGTGGCACCAATGAATTGAAAACTTCTTCTCATTGAGGCTAAGATTTTCATTTGTGCATGGGTCAATGAGTAATGGGAAAAAATCACCTTTTGTAATTTTAAAATCTTTTACTACTTTATAAGATAATTTATCTTTGTAATAAGCCCTAGCCACTTGCCTCCTATCTTTCCAACCAGTTAATTGTTTACTAATTGAATCTACATGTTTTAACATTTATTTCAATGAAGTTTCTAGGGCCATTCTTTCTGTGGTTGAACCATTTGGATCGTTCAACCTCCTGATTAAATCCTCAAGTTGGTTTTTATTGTTCTCAATTTCACTCATTAAGTTTTATTGAGTGCTAGGAGGATGTTGAGGGATTGGTGGAGGAGATTCAGGTTGTGGTAGATTAACTTGAGGATTTTTTTGTTATTTTTCTTGCTATGCTTGTTGATTATTTTGTTCCTATTGTTGTTGATGTGCTTGTTCAGGATTTTGAGAAGGGTTTTCAAGCTGATTAACATCTCCTACAAATTCAAAAAATAAATTTAAAAAAAAACTAAAACCAACAAATTCAAAACAAAAAACAAACAATCCTTATCTCTCAGACCTCCTCATTGACATGGTGACATACTAACAATGAAAAAAAAACCATTGATGAAGAAAATTTAAAAATACCTCCTAGAATGTGAGCACAAAATATTGGGGTTTTGGCCATGTGCAAGAAACAAAACACAGTCACAAGCAACAATGAATCAAATTTATTTATTTTTTTGCTTTTAATAGGCGATAACGCGAGCACATTATAATGTGCTTGTGTTATGGGCTTGTTGTGGCCGAACCTCAGGCTCGACACACCAAGCCATAAAGTGAGCACATTATAATGCGAGCATGTTATAACGTGCTCGTGTTATGAGCTTTCAAAAAATTTAAAAAAAGTTGGCCACAAATTGGCTACCCATTTCTTTACACTTACCCAGTCAAAAATATTTCTTTAAAATGATTATCTTGTTACAAATAGAGGGAATGTGGTAAGCCCGATCCCTAATTATTGATGGACTAGAATCATAAATTGAACTCTTAAATAAAGATATTTTAACCCTTTGGTATGTGGTAAAGGGGAGACCTGAGGCCCAACCCCCAAATTTTTTTGACTCTAATATTCCTTGAAAAAGTTATTACTTTGCATTTTAGGATGTATCTTAATTAGTATAGCTTGGTTTAGGAGGCATTCGTTTCTTCTGAGATCAATGAATTGTAACACATGTTTTTTTTAATATGCAGGAGATATGCCACCTAAGGATCCCACAGAGATGAAGTACCAATACAGAGATATTGTCCACCCTCTAAAATTTTCTCTCCCTACACAGAGATTGGAGACACTGACCTCAATCATATTGATATGGAAGAATTAAAGAGGAGAATTAGTGATGAGGAAACTCACACATGTGCTGCCACAACATTGGAAAATTTCTGACTAGTACAAGCTACTGTTTTCCTAGGAACTATTGAATCTCCGGAGCTGGTATTAACCTGTGCTACTACTATAATTACTGAACTAGGAAAGTGATGGGATCATCAGGAGAAGTGGTTCTCAATGTGAGACCTGACGTGATTGAAAATATCCTTAGGATTCCTATTTGCCCCAATATGAGGCAGTTGACATGAAGAAATCCATGAAGTACTTTGATGAAAATGAGGAAAATATCCTCACCTATATTAATAGTCAGATGCTACTCACTCCTAGGAAAGTATCCTTCAAGATGGTCAAGTGCAACACATGAGTGAATTCAAAGAAGATATTAAGGGCTTGATTGTCCTTTTGAGTAGAGTATTTGAATATCCCCATTCTAGAGATTTCTACCCCTGGATGGTTAAGTTCATCATAACCATCAATGATGCCAAGAAGGAAAAAATTGTGATCAAAGGACTGGAGGGAGATTTCTCTAGGAGAATATCAATCAAAGCTATGAAAGCAGTTAAGGGTTGGGGAAATTGGCATATCTAGTTTTAAACCATTAGAAACTAAGATCCTGGAGATAAGAAACAAGCACATGAACAATGAAATATTGTATTCAACTTACGTGGAAACAATGAGCTCAAACCCTCATTATAAAGGATGAGGATGAGAAAATTCAAGCCAAGGATTGAGGAGATGATTGAATGAGGATGAGAAAATTCATACCATGGATTGAGGAGAGGACTCCTCATCCTTCAGTGGTGGCGAGTTGCTCTCCTCAATATAAGGGATCAACTCCAACACCTGACCAGGCTTAAGTAGGTCTAAATAGAGTAGAATACACTAACAGCCCCCTTAAGCATAGCTTAAGTGGGAATGAAGAAATGGGTCCTGACTACTAGCTAGATTAGGTACCCTTTCACAATGAAAAACTCTCAGAAACAGAGAAAGATAGAAAACCTAGTGGGAAAAAACTATCCTCCAAAAAGAGAGTTTTGCATTGTGCATGGGTACCTAACCTGGCTAGTAGCCAAGACCTATTTATTCATACCCACCTAACCTATGCTTAAGGGGGGGGTGTTAGTGTATTCTACTTTAGTTAGGCCTACTTAAGCCTAGTTAGGTGTTAGAGTTGATCCCTTTAATGAGGATGAGAAAACTCGTGCCATGGATTGAGGAGAGGACTTCTCATCCTATAGTGGTGGTGAGTTTCTCTCCTCAATAGAAGGGATCAATTCCAACACCTAACTAGGCTTAAGTAGGCCTTACTAGAGTAGAATACACTAAAACCCCCCCTTAAGCATAAATTAGGTGGGATGAAGAAATGGGTCTTGACTACTAGCCAGATAAGGTACGCATGCACAATGCAAAAATCTCAGAAACAAAGAAAGATAGAAAACCCAGTGGGAAAAAACTATCCTCCAAAAAGAGAGAAAGCGAAAGATGTAAAAGTGAAAGAAGACTTAAGAAGGGTGGATTAAGAGGAGTTGATAGAATGAATTAAGGGGAATTAATAAAGAGACTTAAGGGGATGCAAGAGGATGGATTAATGGTACATAAGGGGATGACTTAAGGGGTGTTGAGAGAGTGACTTAAGGGGATGCAAGGGGATGGCTTAAGGGGTGTTGAGAGAGTGATTTAAGGGGATTCAAGAGGATGGATTAAGGGTAGATATACAAGGATATGGATTAAGGGGTCCTAATAGAATGACTTAAGGGGAATTAATAGAGAAAATTGAAGGGGATGCAAGAGTATGGATTAATGGTACATAAGAGGATGACTTAAGGGGTTTTAAGAGAATGGCTTAAGGGGATATGAAATCAATTATAATTTTTTAATAAAATGAAAATGAATTAAATTTAGTTTATTTTTATAATCTCAACTAAATTTATCTACAACTATATATAGTTACCTATCTCTAGATTCAAATTCCATTGTAATAAGAGTGCATATCCTCTCTTTTTTGTAAAGCATCTAGTTTCAAGGGAGACTTGAAACAAAAAATTATATAAAACTTTAATTAGGAAATGACTAAAGATAAATATATATGTACAACTGGATATACTTACCAGTATTTATTTACTCTCTTGTACCATATGCATCCTCTCTTTTTTGTAATGCATCTATCATTGTCTCATGATCATCCATTGAAAGTGTCCATAAAAATTTATTAGCAGGCCTCCCTTGATATCTAACTAGTTTTATATTGGCAGCCAAAATCAAATGTGAATAATGTATAATCTTCTTGTGTCTTTCATAATATTCAAATGCAGGCAAGCCATTCTTTCTTATCAAATATTTTTGAAGGCAGATGCCAACAACAACCACTGAACTAGTTGGATAATCAAAGTTATCATCATCCACTCTAGGATGTACCAATTTATGTTTTCTCTCAACAAATCTAGCCAACCAGTACTCCATCTCCTCTTCATTACCCTCAGGTGCAACAACAACATGCACATGTCCTACAAAAATAGATAAAAAAATTCAATAAAGAGTGACTTATATTTAATTAACATATAAACATACATACATATAAAATTGAACTCAATAAATAATGTATCTTCTTTTAGAAGATTAGAAACATGATCATAATCATCTGATGCAAACACTTGATTATCTTCAATTGTCGTTCCATGTTGAACATGCGTCAATGTAGGTGTCAAGGCTCTTTGTTGCCATTGTTCGACCCATTCTATATTTTCACACGCCTCCCAATCACCTGCAATACAAAATTGACAAAAGCATGCCAACTCCCTTGTCCATATTGTCCATGTGTTTGCATTCGAACTCTTAAACGAATTCCATTTTTCAAATCCATTAATTGTTCCACAATCTTGTCGAGAACAAATATCGTTTTCTTCAACTAACCAAAAGAAGTAGCAAATTATTGAGCTCTCACTTGTTCTTGTAGATAATTTGGTATTGCACCAATCTACAATTGGACGTGCATATCTAAATTTCACAGGATCCTCAAATTTTAGTTGCTCTCTAGCAAGAGCTCTTTTCACACATGCACCTGCTCCATTGTGTTCTCCCTTACCATGACCAGCTTCAAAAAAACTCCATATGGGTTGGATATTATTTTCCTTATGAAATCTACATAACCAATAGAACATTCTAGCATTTTTGAATTGATCCGTGCAATTATCTGACCATATGAGATGTTCTAGCATTTGAATTCCCCTTTCTTTTAAATTTTTGTACAATATATCAAAATAATATTGAACAAAATCAGATGAATGTAATCGATTATCACTTACATAAAAATGGTACTCTCTCAAAAAAATTATATTATCTTCTCTACTATCATTTGCATGTCTAATATGAACAAAAATAACTACTTGCACTGAATTATAATACTGTGATTGAATTTCTTCTTGTGGAGCAAGAGTATAATTTTCAGCAAAATCAACAACTGACAATATAGTTCCAATTGGGAATGCGTTTTTACATAAACAAAATTGATTATCAAGCCAATGAGCATACTGAGAGTGTTGAACATATTTAGGTACAATCTTATCTTTAAATTCTTTAATAAATGCATGCACACTAAATTTTTCCATAATTAGCTCACAACATTTTCTAGTTTTATCCATCTTTTAAAGAACACTCAACATTTTTTATTTTTTTTACATCCACTAATTGTTGTCCAAATTCATATAAACTACTTTCATGCATACATTCTCCTAACAATGAAAAGTTAGCACATCTACCACATTCTCCAGAAATACATGCTTTTAAATAAAATAAGTTTCCATTAGAGGGTTCACAAAACAAACCTGCTATAAAATATTTGATTATTTGAGGTGGCATATTAATACCACAAATGTCTTTCATAATTTGGTTAACATGCAAAGTGCATCGTTTATATCGAAAACTATCATAATAATAATGAAATTGTACATGAGTCTTACAAAAACAAGAGATTTGTTGCTTATTAGTTCTAACATGTACCAAGGTTTAGACTTTTCAAATGATCTTTGACTTATGTTAATATTCAATGGTAAGATTAAAGCATGTAATTTTTTTTTATATAATTCAATTTGAGTCATATCTAAGATCTATGCTTTGGATGAGGTACATGAATTTTGGAACCCACCCTTAATTTTAAGACATCTTTAATGTTAGATGATACTCTTGTATTATCATGCCAAAATTTATCAATTAAAGATTTAATTTCATTAGTTAATTTCATGTCTGATCTTGGGAGTCTACCACTAAAAGTCAAACATTGATTAATTGGATGCTTTTCAATACTTTCTCTTCTTTTAGCAGCTCTTATCAAAGTTTTAGGATTTACTTTTATATATTTACTAATCTTACTTAACATTCTTTTATTTGAAGTTGCTTTATCAACTAAAGTAGTTGTTATTGCACAACATGCCACATTTTTATCTTTAGATCGACTTTTCTTACCTATTAAATCTATAACATTAACAACACTAGATATGATTTGTTCTACTAAATCATCTTTCTTTTTGGTTTTACAAAAATACCTAATTTTTTTATCACTTTTCTCATTTTCCACATTCTCATCAATTGCACCATGAGTTGACATTGGAATCCTAATTTCTTTCTATAAAAAAACATTTTATATATTTTATTTCCATTAGCTCAAATTTGTCTCCGAGAAACTTTACCACGAAGGTTATCTAGCACATCTTTTTCAATTGTAAAAAAACATTTTCACCTTCATCCTTACAAGGGGTTTCATTTTCATTCACACAAGGGATTCCATTTTAATTTTCAAATGTAAAAGGGATTTCATTCTCATTTTCATCAATATGAGGGATTTGATTATCATTTGCATTCTAATAAGATATATTTTCATTATTTTTTGTTTTTGCATTGTTTCAACCCTAGAATTATTGATATCATCAATGGTGTATCCGACTTCATCTAAACAAGCAAAATCAATATATATCAAGACTTGGGTTTGAAAATATACCTAGAGAGATTGTTTGAATAGGTGCATTTTCCATATCATTGGGAGGTGGATTTGAAGACATGCCCGAAGTTGTTTGCATAGCTACTATTTCCATATCATTCAAAGTTGAAGTTGAAGGCATAGTTAAGTTTGTCTCCATAATTACATTTTCTTCCATATTCACCATCTCCACATTTGCATCATCTACATTCATTTCATCATTCATGGCTTCCTGTTCAAAAATTCATGGAACTAGATGCTTAAATTTTTTTCATTTGATGAATCCTTTCTCTTCTATCCCTTTGTCTTTTTGCCTCCATATCTTTATTTGCTTGAATTTCTTTGGGTGTCATTGACTTTCTACACTTTTTTCTTTTTCTTTGCTTTGATCTCATGGTTACCAAACCCTCTTTGATGACAAAACAAATGATTCACTTGTAACCTATTTTCAAATTTCCATCTCCTTCAAATATTCAAATAAAACTATGTACTATGAAAATCCTTTCTTCTATAAACTTTGAAGTACAAAAACATCATGAATACATCCAAAAGCTCTCTTTTTAAAAATCTTCTTGTACTTGATTCCACTTCAAAATATTCAACCTTCATTTGTCTCTTCCAACAATTTGCAATAGAATATGCCCTGCACAAGACAAATTTGCAATAAAAAATGCAGAAAATGGTGCTTTCAGACCGTACTACAGAAAAAGAATGTTGCAGGAGGGTATGTGCAGGATCATGATGGGCCAAAAAGTGGCGATATCTAAGTGATATGATGGCCCATGTGGCTAATGACTTTTTTTTTACCCAAAATTGATGAAATGAAAAGGGTTTTTAAAGGATATTATCAAATTTCCACCAATATAAATTATTCTTTACTTTGAATTTAATAAATAATTATTATTCATTTTCTATTTGAATTATGACTAAATTCTCGATTGATAGAAAGATTGAAAAACATCTATAACTTTCAAACGGTATGACATTTTTTGAATTTGAAACATGTGTCACATTCTATGCTTCACATACTATAGGATTAAAAAATAAAAAAATGAATTTCATGAAGTTTTGACCAAGTTAAGGTGGTTAGACATACAAGTTTTAATATTTTTAAAAATTTGTAATAAAAAAATCATAATTAATTATTTACTTAGAAAAAATTACAAAAAAATATACATCACATCGAGACATGAGTCCCCTACTTATATCTAAAATCTTATAAAAAAATATTATCATTTTATTGTGGTTAGGGTGGTCAAACAGACATCTACTTCTTATTTTTACCCTGAAATTTAAGTGCCACTGCATTGAAATTTCAAATTTTCACCAAATATATTTTAAACAATAAAAAATAAACCTAGTAGTTTAGAAACTAAATTCAATTTGCAACATATTTCATTCTTACGTATTTTTGAAATAATATAGATAACTTATTCAAATTTTTACATCAAGTTGCCTAACTCTGATTTTCTGAATTTTATTGCCACTTAAGGGCATGTTTTTTCCATGATGATCCTGCACATACCCAGGAAAAACGTGTTTTAAATGAATCTTTTAAATTAGGGAAAAATGGTCATATAAGAAACGCGTATGCTTTATGAAATGAGTTCGCGTTCTGAAAATAGAATGTCTATGCGTTTCATAACGCGTACGTGTTACCTTCACCCAACGGGTAAAAACATAATGCGTACATGTTTCATTTAAATAACATGTACACATTTTCGTAACGTATACGCGTTATTTAAAAATTAAATTCCCAAACCACATATAGTTTTGGTTTTAGATTTGGGAAAGGCTTGGCAATTCGAGCCTTAGCCTTTGACCTGGAACTAAAAAACTAAGGCAGATTGAAGAAGAATGTCCAACTTTGGCAATATGGTTGATGGACTTTTGTTTTGAATCAATCTATAAAATTAAAACCCATTAGAGAACACAATGTCTAGTTTCCAAATATATAATTTTTATTGATATTCGATTATGTTTTTTTATTTTTTAATTAATTTATAAGCAAACTAGTCCTTAAACTTGAAATATCAGACTTTTTTTGGTTTTTAATAACTTTATTTTGGTTAAGTTTCTTGTAAAAAAATTATATGGCATCAATCTTCAGAAAATTCTCTACACAATGAAAAAAAAGTTTCAATTTTTTTTTAGTTTAGGTCAAATTATTTTGTCCGTACATGTTGATTTTTAAAAACAACAATTAAGGCCAATAAAATTTCAATAAAAAAAATATTCAACAAAAAATTACAAAAAAATTTCCTCATCAATCTTCATGTTGTTAGCTCTCTTTCCCCAAAAGGAATTAGCAAAATAATTTTATTTGGGTCAAAAAGTGGTGTCTGTATACATGCATGGTATGGTTAAAAAAATGGACTTTTAAAAAATGTTTTTTATAGATCCCTATCAAAATTTAATTTCTACAATTTGGGTATTTGAATAATTTACATATTTAGAAACTAGATTCAAAATTTTAAATTTCATATTATTGACTTTTCTAAAAATTCATTGTGTAAGTGCCTCAAATTTTTAGTCCAAATGTGATAAATTCTGAAAAACATCAAAAACACTTCCACTTTTTGAGCTTTTTGTGGACCCAACTTCTTGCATCAACCCCACGAACTCTGCACAAACAGAGGATGCCCCCAATCTACCTTCTAATTGTGCCAATCTGACTGCAATGAATCACATAGCAAGAAAAAATTGTGCTTCTTTCTAGCAAAGCACCCCAATAGATGGTTGATCACTTCTTGCTCAGATTGGGGATTAGGGACCTGGCGAGTTCCTCACAAATTTTAACACAAAAAGAAATGAAATCTGAAAAAATACAATTGAATTGAATCACTTATGGCTTTCCCTATCTACACCTGATGCTCTGAGAGTTTGATACCATATTAGAAACTAGGAAGACCTAGGAGATAAGAAATATGCACATGAACAATGTAATATAGTATTTAGCTTACCTGGAAATAATGAGCTCAAACCCTCATTATAAAGGATGAGGATGAGGAAATCCAAGCCAAGGATTGAGGAGACGACTGAATGAGGATGAGAAAACTCATGCCATGGATTGAGGAGAGGACTCCTCATCCTGTAGTGGTGGCGAGTTACTCTCCTCATTACAAGGGATCAACTCTAACACCTAACTAGGCTTAAGTAGGCCCAACTAGAGTAGAATACACTAACAAAAACCTTCACATATATCTGCATGGCCAACTTCCATAAATCCCCATATAAGCTTCCAAGGTACCCATCGAATAAAATGATCTTGTTGGAAGTTTGTAGACAAGTGAATGAAATCCACCAATTGATTGTAGGGAAACATAAATATGGATATAGTTTCCCCATCAAAATTCATGAATTAATTTTGTTGCCCCAAGTGTGCTATTATCTTGCATATATATATATATATATATATTTCAATATTAAATTTAAAATTGTAAAATTATATTTTAGCTGTCAGCTAATGTATACACATAGAATACATTTATAATTTATTAATTTTATTTTTAACAAATTCACACTTGAACTTTTAAATTAAGAAACATAATGCAAATGAATTCAAGTACAAACAATTCAAATAAACACCAAGTTTGAATTCATAGAAATTGACACAAGAAGATTAATCATAGCACCTTCTAGTTGACTTGATACATGGAAGTGTCATGACAATTGTTGTAAAAAATGATATCAAGTCTAATAAATTTTCGAATAAAAAAATATTAAACATGTCTTAATATTTTTAATTCTTTTAGGAGTTTGATTCATATTTCAACTATTTTATAATTATTAAAATACATCTATTTAAAAAAATCTAATTAAACATATTTAATATATTCTATATGATCAAGGATAATGATGCTATTAATTCTACTTAAACATGTAGATATTCCATACTCCAACCTAACATTTTAAAGAATGAGGTTGAAATCACGCCATAAATAAATATGACATAATGAATATTCTTCAAACTCAATTTTAAACTAGAAGAAATACCAATTTATTTTTTTCTCAAAATAATATCATATATATTTGAAATCTTTGTTAAAAAATAAAAATACATTGTTTCATATTCCAATTTAACAAAATATCTTTTTGAAAATATATCTATACAAATCAATTTTTCAAATGAAATTCATTTGAAAAATTCAAGATTGAAATTCGAATTTTAAAATAAAATCATAATTTATTTTTAATAAATAATATCTATTTTACCATTTATAAAATAATATTAAAAAAATGAAGAATCCCATTTACAAAACACTTTCCTTTATTTTTAACAACTTGCAGATTCTTTATATCCTAACAGACATTTGATTGTCTTGTATTTGAACGCCTTCAAAGAAAGTAGTGAAATCACTCATTGGCTAGGCAGTTATCTCTTAACCTCACAATTCACTGAATTAGCTTGTTTAAAACAAACTTCAATTTCTTTTAATCACCATCACTTTCCATAATCAACCGCAGGGACAACGGCTCTTTATATTTTAAATTTGTATGCGTGCTGTACATTTCCATTCATATATTCTCTCGTAGTTGAGCAAGAAGTGTGGAGGGATGATTAAATTTCTGATATGAATTAAATTGAAGTTTGGGAAGTAAACGTTTTATAGCATTAACGCGCAGAGATTTACCATGGACGGTGATAAAACTTCTCCTCCTTTAGAGAATTGTGCTTCTGAGGAGAACGGTGGTCCTCTTGAGATTGGTGCCCTTGTTGAGAACGCTGGTCCTGTGGAGAACGCTGGTCCTGTGGAGAATGGCGGCCCTGTGGAGAATGGTGGTTCTGTGGAGGATGCTACTTCATTGGACAGGTTTTTTGCGACACTTAATTTCACAATATGTTCCTTGGACAGTTTGTCGGAGACACTTAATTCCATAATATGTTCCTTGGAGGACTCAGATAAGAATGATGATGAGCACAGAAACAAACCAAACGAAGAAACAGATAACGAGGACAAAGGCAAAGGCAAAGCTCATCCTGAGGAGGACCCAGATAGCAATTGTGAGAAATAGAGGCAATGTTTCAATCTTGAGGAAATATAAGTAAGAAAAATTGGTGTATTAAGTGCATTACTAAGAGATTTTGTTGGCAGCAGATCTGCATAAGGCTGTATATAGGAAGGTATTGGTTTGGTCTAGTTTAGTCTTTACACTGGTTTTATGTATCCTCGCTGCTGGTCTGATAGTACGAACTATGTATTAAGATGGATGTTGATAAATCTTGGAGCTCTTTAAGATTGTGGCATTAATTCCAAGAAGATTTGTAAAGACATTCTATCAAAATCTTTTATAGTATTTTGTTTGTTGATTCGATTTGTACAGTGTTCCCTTGTTCTTTCAAAAGTTTTCTGATTAGGAAATACAAGAAAAGAAAAGAAAAGAAATAGAGAGTAGAAGAGAAATGTTTATAGATTTTCCAAGATTATGTCACAGTCAGATCCATTCTTGTTCAAATCTCGCTCATTCCTTGTCTTTTCACTCTTTGTATATTAATTTGCTTAAATCTTGAATAAGTTAGTAGTTCACCCTTTCCATTCAAAACGCATGGCAATATTCTTCCTGTAAATTTGACAGAAATCCAATCTTATGGTCAACCTCCGAGAGGGCATCTCAGATTTCAAATGATGGTGGAGTGACCTGCGTGTTAATTTTCCTATGTTTGATAATCTTTAAAGATTGCAGGTAATGTCTGATGACGAGAATAATTGAATGTGTGAGTGTTGGCAGTTAGTTTTAGTGGAGTTTTCGATGTGTCAGAAGTAGTTAGTTTGTTATCCATGGATTCACTTTTACGATGAAGAGCAGGTGGAGGTTGCATTGAAAGGAATTCTGCAATTTAGATTTTCATATGATGAGAATTGATGTGCTTACGAGTGCAGGGAAAATAAATTTAATGACTCTGAAAAATAATAAACATGTATTAATATGGAAGAAGAGATAAATAGTGGTTTTATTCTTGTACTTGGAAGGAACTTTGATCTTTAGAGATGCCGTGGATTTTCTACTGAAAATAAAATCCTTAATTGATGGCAATATGGGAAGCTTGGGAGAATATAATAGATACATATTTGGCTAGGCTTGTAATTCTAGTTCTTGTGAATTCCTTGTGATTGTTAGAATTCTTTGTAATTATTCTTGTATTCATAATCATTAGATGAGGTATCTTATGTCTTGGTGTTACATGTCATCCTATTATAATATAATTATAGGTTCTTAGTAAATACATTAAGGCTACAAGACATAAGAATATTAAATATATGTATGATTAATGAGAAGGATAAGCTATGGCACATGTTGTAGAAGCAAGTTCATTACCGGAAAAAAACTTATGATATGCTAAGAGAGACTACACATGCTTCCTCTCTATAGAACCCTACTAATAACCTTTTACGACCACACATGTTTTATCTTGATCATGCATTCAATATATAAGATTAATTGTAACTAATTTAAGTGTGCACCTATAGCCAACATGTGTGAAATTTTTGATATATGCTATGACAACTATACACACATAAAGTTTCAAATGAGAATCAATATTTTATTACAAAGGTAGTTAACTAATGTTCAAACTTATTTTATTTTAATGAGTTAAATATGCAAACTTATTAGACTTGGTAAATTTATTTTAAATATTTTTTAAGATTACGAGAGTAAGTTACTAGTTAGTTATGAGGTAGATACTACAAATGCAATCATTTTCTTGATAAAAAGGGAATTATTTTTGAAGGTTTGGATTCTCTCACATTGTATTGGGGTAAGAAAAGAGTCTTTGAGCTTTTCATTTATGAATTAAGTATTTAGATTGATATGACTAGTCTATGTAACAAGGTATTGTCTCTTTATTATGTGAAATATTTTTATGTTGAATTGAAATTTATTCCTTTTAAATATTTTCTATAATTTGAAGAATTTAAATATTTTATTTCATATATATTCTTAACCTATGTAATTGGGATGTAACAATAGGCTATTTATTGATCTAGGACTCATGAAACCCTTTGCAAATACATTTTTTTATATTATAAAAAAAATTGTCTTTAAAAACTTAGTGGCATTCTTTTTTCTTTAAAAAAATATTTTTAAGGAAAAATTCTTTGTATTTGTTCTTCCTTTTTTCTATTTTTTTTTGTCTCTTTTTATCTTTATCAAAAAATCTAGAGTCTTGGGCTCGTAGCAATTATACCTAAGGTTTTCTCTCATTTGTTTAGGTTTTAATTTGTGTGCATTTTATACTTTTTGGTTAAAACATAGTCTTGAAACATAAAAAAAAATATATCTTATATGAGAAAGACACCCCTCTCAAAAGTAGAAAAAAATTCTAATTTCCAATAATGATTTCTCCAATTATGGAAAACTCTATCATTTCTCATTAGGTAAATACAAGTTGTTTATAGTGAAATATCGAAACAAAAAACTTATTTCCCAATATTAGTCTTAATATTTTGTCTACCATCTTTTCACACAAGCAAAATATGGGTAGCATTTAAGCTATATTACTAGGACCCTCTCAAAAATTATGTACCACTAGTTCTACGTGAACTAATAAATTATGGAATATGTTAGCTATAAAAAGAGTGATATATTTCCAAACATCACATTTTAGAGTGTTTAATTGTTGGTCAAGAATATTTGCACCAATTAGGGAAAGAGTTATATAGAATATAGACTAGGAAGTGAAAATGTTGACCAAATAATGTGTTGAATTATCTACCATAGAGTAATTACTTCCCACACAAATGTATGTGTAGTGAAAAGAGGGGTAGGGATTACAACACATAACTTAGAAGAAATATCTCACAATTGCTAAAGTTTGAGTTTGAGGATTTGTAGAGGTTGACTCATGGAGAATATATATATATGCATATACAAGTACATATTGAAATAAATAAATATTGAAATAGTCATCTAGTCCATGAATATAAAATACACATAGTCCATGCCGATAAATACTAAAATAGTCATAATCCATGAATAAAAAATAAATACATAGTTTATGAATAAAAAATAGTGAAATAATATATCACTAGAAAATATTGAAATTGTCCATGAAAAAATGTATCATCACTCTAAGTTTTATCAACATGAAACTCAAAAGGACTCCAGTGAAGGGCACCTGGGCGTTCATGGTGTAAAGGGAGTCTAATGTTGGTGTTTTTGTGTTTAAGTCATGTTTTTGTTTGTAATAAGGTCAATTAAGACCATTTAATGTGTTTTGAGTTGACTTTAGGTTGCTAGGTGGGTTGGTGAGTCCATTTTGCAAGTGTTGCAAAAGTTGCTCAAACAACTTTGCACTTTTGAGTTTTGAAGGAAGTTTAACAATTGGGATTTGAAAAGAAGTTAGAAACGATTGGGTTATATTTTTTTAGGTTTAAATAAGCCTCATGAAGGTTGGTACGAGGTTCTGGTGTGCATCTTTGAAGATTGAGAAATAAAGATACATTTTTTTCTATGTTTCAAAAGCTAATTTTGCTGCTACATAGGGTGGTACGACCCCGCACGACCTAAAAATGAACTAATTATTATTGGGATTGATGAAGGAGTGAATTAATTGTCATTTTATTTTGGTTTCATTTTATTTCATCAGGTTTGGAGTAAATTATAGCACTTTTCCTGAAAATGGTTTGGAAACCTTGTTTAGGGTTGGTTTGAGGTAGACAAGATGAATTTCTCACCATGCCATTGATGAATTGGTCTCAAGCTTGGTGGAATGGATGTATATAGATTTAATTTTATATTCATAATGTTTCAAGAGTAGGGGATGAATATTGATGCAAATTTGTTGATGCCCTAGTCAAAAAATCTCTTATTTTGGGCATAAAATATGCATAACACTTAGGGTTTGGTGAAAAGCTCTTGAGAATTTGTTTGTCAGGGTTGGAAATGTTTGGGCAGACCATATTTGACATGTTTGAGCCATTTTTGTTAATATTTCAAGCTTGGGTTTTGAAAACCTTGTTGTTTCCCATTCAAACAAGCCTAATTAGGCCTCATACAAGCATAGTGGCAAAAATTTAACCTTTAGGTTCCAAAACAACCCCACTTGCAAATTTTTTATTTTTCAAATGGGCAAAAAGGTATTTGGAATTTTGATTATATTTTGGGTTTTGGGTCTACTTAGGAAATTATGTGGAAAAACCCTCTTTTGAAGTGCTAGAAGGAGAATTGAAGAGTTGTAGAGGAAATCCATCAAGATAGGGTTCTAAGTATGAAAGTTTGGGTTTGTTGAGTTAGTTTTGAGTTTTTTTGTGAAGATCCAACCTTGATATACATAAAATTGGTATTAGAGCATAGTTAGGTTTGTAAAAAGGAAGAGTGTGAAGTGAGAAAGAGAGCAAGATGCCTCCAAAAGGTAACACTATGGCTAGGGAAATGAATGAGATGAAAGATAAGAATGCAAAAGAGATTAGAAGGTTGAAGGAAATAAAAGATATGGTGGTAGAAAGGCTTGATTTTGTTGAAACTAGTCAGAGAAGAGGTATGGTCCTAGGTGATTTGAGTGACCCCGAAGAAGGGGGAGAGGAGAATGAAGAAGAAGAGGAAGATGAATTGGATCCCAATGAGCAGAGGATGGCCAAGCTACTGAGAGTAGTCAAGGAAGATAAACACAAGGTAAAGATTTATTTATCTATGTCTGGAGGGAACTTGAATGACAAAGAGATTATAGATTAGATTGCAACACTTGATAATTATTTGAGTGTAGAGATGTATCTAAGGAATGAAAGGTCAAGTTGCAAAAAAACAAAATTGAAGGGTCATGCCCTACTATGGTGGGATTATGATCAAAATAAAAGGGGGAAGAAAGGAAAGTCCAAGATTGTCTCTTGGGAAAAAATGGTGGCAAAGCTTAAGGGTAAGTTCTTACTAGCTGATTATGCAATTCAATTGTACAAGAAACTTCAAGGTCTGAAACAAAGAGATATGGATGTTAAAGCCTAAACTAATGAGTTCTATAAGTTGAGTATAAGAGAAGGTCACATGGGGGATGATGTAGAGAATGTGGATAGATATCTTAGTGGGCTAAGATTTAACATTAAAGATGAGTTAAGCTTGGAAAATCCAAGAACAGTTGAGGAATTCTATCAAATGAAAATTAGGGCCGAAGAAAAGCTAAAGAGAAGGCAAGACAAGTCAAACAGGCGCAGATGCAAAAATTCTAGAGGAAGAGGGTCATTTTATAATCCAAGGCACAATCATATGAGAGCCAAGAAGATAGAAGCAAAGTCCAAGACCAAGTTGCAGTTCAGAGAGGTGGATTTAGAGGAGGTAGATCAGGCTTTAGAATTAGATTTAGAGGTCAAGGAAGAGGTTCTATTGGATTCATAGGAAGGTGCTATCAATGCAACAAGTTTGGACATCAAGCTTGGAAATGTAATGAAGGCCAGTCCTCTACTTCACATGGAGGAGAAAGAAGATCTCAATTGGTGCAAGATGATGACAATGAAAGTGTAAAATCTCCATCACAACATGTTCTAGAAGTTGGAGAATCACTCATGGTAAGGAGAATTCTCATCAAGGCATCAATAGAGAAGGGTCCACCACAAAGGAAGACTCTCTTTAAGACAACTTGTAAGTGTTTGGGTAAGGTTGTAATTGACTCAAGAAGTACAAATAATATGGTTTCTATTGAGATGGTTGATAAAATTAAGTTGCCAAGAATACCAAATGCTACCCCTTACAAAGTCTCTTGGTTAAATGAGGGTCAATATATTTTGGTGAATGAAAAAAGTTGGGTGGAATTTAACATAGGAGGGTATAAGGACAAAATTTTATGTGACATACTACCCATGGATGTATGTAATTTTTTGCTAGGAAGGCCTTGGCAATTTGATAGGCATGTTATGTATGCTGGAAGGAGGAATACTTATGAGATAGATAAAGATGGGGTCTCCTATACGTTGAAACCATTGAAAGAGGAGGACAAAGGACAAAATTAGGGCTCACTAATGTGATGATGGTAGGTAGGAAGGAGTTCATAAAAGTAAAAGAAGAGGAAAACATGGACCTTGTAGTCACTCCTAAATCTGAAGACATTATGACAACAAACATGAATAATGACTTGATTTTTGAGGGAAATGATAGTGAGTTGGTGTCAAGATTTTCTATGTTGAAGGTCAAGGATGAATTGATTTTGGAGATTCAAGATTGTCTTAAGAAGTATATTGCTATGATGATGCTAAGAGTGGTTTTCTAGTCATTTCTTTTAAAGGGGGATGTTAGTCATTCCATTTCTTTCGTGTCAGAGGTTGGTATAGCTAATCAAGTAGTAGTTATAGGGGCACCACAATAGATGGAAGAGATGAGAAGCAAAGGTGTAGAGGTCAAGGGTAAACTACATGGGACTATGGACAAATCCAAGCATACACCCAAAGTGAAGAAGAAGGAAGGTCAAGACAAGGACAGAGGAGGTATGTTTGTAGGTACTAATGTAGGTTCAACAAAATTTTCAGGTGAAGAAGGAGTCAAGGATCAACCATCAAATAGGTCTGAAGTTGGAATATATACAAGGTGCCAAAGAGCTCAAAAAGACAAAGTAAAATACCTATTTCCAGTACTTGGTCTTTTGGAAAGGTTTACCAAATGGTGATGTTACTTGGAGGCCAGATAATGACTTGATCAAGCCCAAATATATTGAAAAATTGTCCTCAAGGGTACTTGAGTTCATTTTTCCCAAGGAGTATGGTGCAACCTGGCACCTGAGCCTTCATGGTGTAAAGGGAGTCTAATGTTGGTGTTTTTGTGTTCAAGTTATGTTTTTGTTTTTAATAAGGTCAATTAAGAAAATTCCATGTGTTTTGAGTCAATTTTAGGTTGCTAGGTGGGTTGGTGAGTCCATTTTGTAAATGTTACAAAAGTTGTAAAAGTTGCTCAAGCAACTTTGCACTTTTGAGTTTTGAAGGAAGTTGAATAGTTGGGATTTGAAAAGTAGTTAGAAATGGTTGGGTTTTGTTTTTTTAGTTTTAAATAAGCCCTATGAAGGTTGGTATGAGGTTCTAGTGTCCATCTTTGAAGATTGAGCAATAAAAATACATCGTTTTCTATGTTTCAAAAACTAATTTTGTTGCTACAAAGGGTGGTATGACCTTGCACGACCTAAAAATGAACTAATTATTATTGGGATTGATGAAGGTGTGA
This sequence comes from Sequoiadendron giganteum, assembly GCA_007115665.2. Lineage (NCBI taxonomy): Eukaryota > Viridiplantae > Streptophyta > Pinopsida > Cupressales > Cupressaceae > Sequoiadendron > Sequoiadendron giganteum. The sequence continues at coordinate 114,847,950 of CM021100.1, forward strand.
ATTAAATATCATTTTATTTTCGTTTTTGAACCAGCAAAAACATAGTACAAGAAAGGAAAAAGGATTCCCCAATGAGCTTCTAGGGTTTTTCACCTAGAAGCTAACTTTTGGAAGAATGACTCTCTTTCACCTAATGATATGTTTGGTGTTCTTTCAAAGAGGGGTATTGGGGGTTGTGTGTGATTATGATGTCTAAATGAACTAATTTAAGTGTTGGAAATAGAAAATGAAAGCTAGCTAATAATGTAAAACTTATGAAATACAACAATGCTAGAAAAAACACTATGTTATGCAAAGTAACCTAGGAAACATAGACAAAAAACTACAAAAATGAACAAGAAGAAAGATGTGCACCTGGGGGTTGAAGAGGGATGAGATGAGGGCCTGGAATCCTGGAAAAACTATTGTAGAAGCTGAGAAGGACACTTATGCCATTCTGGGTGACCTAGTCATTCTATTAGGAAAATCTTTCGGGACCCGTTTCTACCAAAAGGGTACTTAGATCAACCAAAAACCCCAAAATGCATGTATGGTGGGACTAGGTCGCTCCTAATGGTGACCTAGTCCCTTTCAGTCTTTTGGGAATTCTGAAAATGGAATCTGGAGGTCTCAGTTTGCATTTTCTGCTTCTTCAAGTGTCTAGTCCCAAAAATGCAAAATCTGATCTGTGAGTGTTCTCCAAGTGTCAAATAGTGTTTTTACAATCTTAGTGAGCTTGGATGAGTTATTGGATGATATTTCACCTTGGTGATTTTTCCAATCTTCCTACAAGACCTGCAAATCACAGAAAGAGGGAAATATTGTCGATTGTTAAAGTACGAGGGCTTGCCTTGGTCAAGCCCCTTTGTAGATAATTAAATCAAATGAAGAGACAATATGGAAATAAAGAATGTAAATATGGAATGGTGGATTCAATACATTTTCATGATGAGAGATCTTATGTTGTTGCAATAATCAACCCTTGAATGCTTCAGCAAAGACATCTTGTTGACTTGGAATGTGAAACCCTATCTTGCTTGAGAAGAAGAAGTGGATGAGGAGTGAAGAGTTGTGTGTGAGAGGAAAAATGGGTGTGACTTAATGAGGAATTAGGGTTTTTAGGCTTATTTATATAAGTTATGCCCTAATTTTCTTGAAATAACACCATACAGGCTGACCTCAGGGTTTTAAAGACAAAATTCTGAAAGAAAATTAAGTTTATTTTGAAATTTATGCCACATGGGACTAGGTCGCCCAAGGTGGTGATCTCGTCCACCTAGGAATTTTTGATTGATTTTTAGCAATTAAAATGTGATTATTGTTACTTGTCGGGATTGTCTCATGAAAAATCATCAAGATAGGATTTATGTGTATTAAGGGGTTATTATAGCATAATAAGGGGTTGATTAAGTGATGACAAGCCTAGGAGAGTTGAAAATGTTTTACAACACCTTACAACACTTTAGAAAAAGGCTTGAAAAGGGGTAAAAATGGGCTCAAAAAGGTCCAAGATCCATAGACCAAGGTCCAAATGGGCAAAAAGTGTCAAAGTCTACACTTTTTGGTGACACATTTATGTGCCACTTTAGTGAGAGGATGAACTTGCTTCAAACTCACACTAAAGTAGCTCGATGGAGGTGGTGACGAATGAGAAAGGAGAAGAACGAGAAAGATGAAGGAGGAGGTCAAGCCCCCAAGGATTCAAGATTCTAAGTCAATGAGACATGAATGAAAAAGACACATTCAAGGGTGAATGCATTACAAAAAAATGAGATACATGATCATGTGATGACAAGGATTATAATGGAGAGAATGGAAAGGGTGAAAAATATGTGCTCACTCTGGGGCCACAAAACATCTGGTTGTATGCGGGGTGAGAAGTCCCAAGAGAAGGTGAGAAACATACACATGGTTGGTATGTACTCACAAAGGTGAAGGTGGCTATGGGTAAATTCGTGCCCCTCGTTGGGCTTCCCACTCAAACCATACCAAAGTTATACCTCGTGATAACTTTGATAAGGTGCCACAAAAGGAAGTGATGTTTTGAAATGATTTTGTTTCAAAGGGATTTTTCTTTGTTCATGCGATGTCTCATCTTAAGGAAAATTATGCGTAATGTCTCCAAGAGAGGCAAAATGCAAGTGTACTCATCTTGTAAGCAAGAGAAGCAAGGGATCATCTTGTATGAAAAAGTGGAAAACTACATATGTCTCATCTTGAACAACATGGTGTGTAATTTTTTCAAGAGAAGGAATCACAAGAAAAGGAAGATCACATAGTGAAATTTGAGTGGTGATGTATGCCACCACTTTAAAGGAATTGTGAGACACCGTACTATGAGAAATTACTTTAAAGTATAAAAGGAAGAGGACATGAGAGCTTGTTCGAAAAGCCCTATGTCGAGTCATATGTTTCCGATAAGCTACATCATGAAGGGGAGGGGTGTATGTCACATGTGAGTCAATCTTAATACATGCCATCCACATCCCAAGCTTGCTCTTATATATTCATGAAAAGTTAATGATAATTCAAGTTTGACAATGACAAGTGACATATGAGGGAAAAGGCTAACTAACCCCTTGCCCCCACTTAGTGCAGGACAAGAGTGAGTCGAAAGGATTTGAGGGAATGCAAGGTTGAGTGAGAATCATTATCAATTAGAGGAGTGAGGTTGCCCCACATAAGGAAGAAAACCACAATCCTTAAGATTTTGGATTCTACAACTCAAGGCCTTACACTCATTAGTGTGATGGCCATGAACTCGGTGGTAAGCACAAAAGGAATGTTTGTTAGAACATTTATTTTGATTTTTGGGAGGAAGAGAGAGCAAGTAATCTTGGAGGAGGCTTGACAAGATACCTTCTTTATCAAGGGTAGAAGGGGATCCTTTGGTTTGCGACAAGGAATGATCTTGCTTAGTATAGGATGGTATACCTACACAAGACTCTATAGATTGTGAGATTTTGTAGATTCCTTTGGAGGAGTGTGTAAAATTTTAATCCAAAGGAGGCTACGAGATGACATCAGTGTTAAGAAAAGATTCCTTAGTTGAGTGCAAAGGATCACTTGCTAAGGTTGGTTTAGAAGGGTGAGGTGGGATAGTGTTGGTGTTGGAGGAAGGTTTGATGATTTCGATGAAAGGACAAAATCCAAGACCATGGTTGGATATTTACGTATGAGGCTCGATAGGGTTGTGGATAACTTTTTCATTAGCACCACAACCTTGTCCACTATAGCCAAGTTGTTTCACGATCTCATAACCTTGTCCATAGAGCTTTTCCAACTTATTTGGATTGAGTGAGGGTTCATTTTTTGCATTGGTGGCTATAGGAGTTGAGGTGGATGCTATCGAAGGAGCAACCGCATCATGTGTTAACAAGATTACATTTCCCTTTGGAGAGTCTTGGGTTGTGGACTTGGAGTCTCCTAGTAAAGAAGGTGTGAAGTTTAAGGACCCCCAACCTTCGTCAAAGGAATTTGGTTGTATGGGCTCCACTGGTTTGGTTGGGGTAGTGGTGAAAGGTTTGGATTTGGTTTTCTCAAGGTGTAAAACACTTTAAGGTTCATGATCAGTGTCAAGTGTGCACAGTTTTTTGTTGTAGATGTACTTCATCTTGTGATGAAGAGTGGAAGGCACACCATTCATTGCATGAATCCATGGCCTACCCAAAATGAGGCTAGACGAAACATCATTTGGCATAACATGGATCAATGTGTTTAATGTGGCCACTCCAACTATAAGAGGTAAAGTGATCACACCAAGCGACTTTTTTTTGATACTGTGAAATACAGTGAGGGATAAGGAGGAAGGTTGGATGGTCAATCTATCAATATGGAGCCTATCTAAGAGATTGACACTACACACATTGACAACAGAGCCATTATCAACAAGGGTTCACTTGATCCCTATGCTTTTGTATTCAGATATGATCATGATGTAAGGAAACTCAGGTGCGGAAACAGCTTCCTACACTAATCTCTAGAGGAAAGTATGGTGCAAATTCGTTTTAAACCCTTACAATTTTAGATTCGTTAATCTACTTAACAAAGATATTGCAGCAATATACCATACATACAGAAAATGAAGAATGACACAATGATTTACCCTGGGGAAAACCTTTCGGTAAAAAACCCCAGCACTCCAAAACCTGCACAATGTATTATCTTCAACACAACGGTTACAACACACTTGCAATGCAAGTTCTTTCAGGAGATTTCCAACTCTTGAAGACAAAATGCGGCAGCATGAAAAAACGTTCCAACAATACACTCACATCACAAATCTTCGCAACCCTAAAAAACGCTTATATCATGCGCTTCCCTTTTAGGGCAACTTCCGAAGATAACTGTATTAGGGTTTTACCATTCTCCGAGAAAATAGGAACTCGAAAATTTTTTTCGGGGCGATGCCCCGAACCCCACTATCGTGGAAGAGTGTACAGTACTCAACTTTATCAATTGCCACATGTCTTCACCTGTCATTGAATCTTCCAGACATAGCTCTTACGTGTCATAGGAATCCGTCATAACCGTTTCAGCCATGATCTCCTTACACACAATTCAAGATGCCGACACATTAAGTGGAGTGACACATCAACATGCAAACTAGACATGTACACTCACACTTAACTACATTATTTGCAAGAAATACATTTTACAAAACAAATAATAAGAATAGGAATTATCCAAGGTTGAGACACCTTATTCCTAACACATGAAGGATTCAACTTTATTTTGCACTTCCAAAGGAGGGAGCTCACTTTGGTGGAAAATGATGTCAACATTCAAGCATTGAATCATACCTGCAATTTTGGTTGTTTATGCATTATAAGGGACAAGAGTTTTTTGTAAGGCTTCTTGCATCATGTTGTGATAGTGAGGGGAGGATTGGATAAGGTCTCATAAAGATATCTTAGCGGGAGTATTCATTAGTTGGTCAACAAGGTCATACTCCCTAAAGAAGGAATTGAAGCGAGGGGTAGTAGGAAGAATGGGAAGGGATGAAGGTAAAGGTGTTGAGGTTGATGGTTGAGTACGTGGGTTGTTTCAGGTGTAATGTGTATGAGCAATGGTATCATGACTCAATTTCTGCAACACATTAGGCTTAGGTGGGGAGAGAATGAATTCAGGTTTAGAAGGTGGAGAAAGGATGAGTTGAGGTTAAATAAAATTAACATCCCCTTTGGAAGGACATTCAATGTTATCTCTGGTTTGCATCATGATATTCTCCCTAGGAGGAGAGAGTTTAGGAGAACTACAAGATTCATGTGCTTAACATTGAGGGAGTGGTTCTTATAAAATAAGTTCATCACTATTAGGGGAATGATCAATTATGGGAAAGGGAGAAGGTGGATGGGTAGGAGGGGATTCTATTTGATTGTCAAAGGTCTCATTCTATTGTTCTATACCAACTACCCTAGTAGGAGAGCATGGAAGAGGTTCATTACATGATTCATCACAAGGGTGGGATTTATCAAGAGAAGAGCCATTATGATTTTCAAATAGATTATCCCAAAGGGGAGGAGCATTAGGAAAGAGGGGGTCAATAGTTTCATGAATTGTACTAGGGGTATCTTCTAACACCTAAATATCCTCTTTGCATCGAGGAGGGATGGTAGGAGATGAGAAAGTTTGAGGGTCATAGTTAGGTAGATTAGGTAAGGTGATGTCAAGAAATGTGTTTATGATTTCATAATATTGTTGTTTAATGGTTGGAAAAGGGGGATGATGAGAGGCACAATCAAGACCCTCAACGCTTGTAGCTTACTGCACCAAGATACCTTCATCACTAATAGGAGAGGTATAGGGAGAAGCAAAATTATGATTGTAATGATTGTCAACACAAATGTCGTCAGCGAGGGGTAATGCAATGTTAAGAATAGTGTCAATGTTTTGGTTATTAACATGTTCTCTAATGAATTCATTAGTGTAATCTGCATTGAACTCATAAGAAGGAATGTTGAATTTATGCAATCCATTTGAAAACAAATCAAAGCCACCTATTTTACAAGAAAAAATGGTGAAAGGAAAGACGAAAGAGAATACAATGCAATGATTTAAAATAAAATGTTGAAATGCAATTTTTAGATGTAAAACAAGGTAAATTTCTGATTACACTATGCAACAATCTGAAAAATAAATTTGGTATATGAAAAATTGAAACTAAGCAATGCATGAAAGGAGATAATTTAAGCTAATTCTAATAAAATACATGCTACATAAACTCAACCAACTAATATAGATTGGAAATGGTACAAAATAGAAGCCTAAAAAAATGAGTTTTCAACTCTGTAAAGGGCAGTTTCTGAAACCTGAAGGGACTAGGTCGCCCAGGATGGCGACCTGGTCCTCTTGGTGATTTTTTTAAGTTTGGAATTTTTTTTTTGATGGATTTAGGTGGTTTCTATGTTATACAATGTAGGTCTAAGAAGAAAATGCAAAATTTTCAGAAAGATTTAGTGTTCTAGAATGCAAAAAATGCAACCTACATGCACTTTTTACTAGTACAATATTTAAACCCTACAATCCAACTTCACTAATGCAACATGCAATGCAAGTTAATCCTAGGACAAGGAAATACTCTAAATTAGACAAGAGGGTGTAAGAAGGCCGGGTTCACCAAAATGAACCACCAAAAACATAGTACAAGAAGGGAAAAAGGATTCCCCAATGAGCTTCTAGGGTTTTTTACCTAAAAGCTAACTTTTGGAAGAACGACTCTCTTTCACCTAATGATATGTTTGGTGTTCATTCAAAGAGGGGGATTGGGGATTGTGTGTGATTATTATGTCTAAATGAACTAATCTAAGTGATGGAAATAGAAAATGAAAGCTAACTAATAATGTAAAACTTATGAAATACAACAATGCCGAAAAATACACTATGTTATGCAAAGTAACCTAGGAAAAATAGACAAAGAAATACAAAAATGAACGGGAAGAAATATTTGCACCTGGGGGTTGAAGAGGGCTGAGATGAGGGGTTGGAATCCTGGAAAAAATGTTGCAGAAGCTAAGAAGGACACTTACGCCATTCTGGGTGACCTAGTCCTTCTATAGGGAAAATATATCGGGACCTGTTTCTACCAAAAGGGTACTTAGATCCACCAAAAACCCCAAAATGAATGTATCATGGGACTAGGTCACCCCTAATGATGACCTAGTTCCTTTCATCCTTTCAGGAAGTCTGAAAGTGGAATATGGAGGTATCGGTTTGCACTTTCTACTTCTCCAAGTGTTTGGTTCCAAAAATGTAGAATTTGATCTATGAGTGTTCTCCAAGCTTCAAATAGGGGTTTTCGAACCTTAGTGAGCTTGGATGAGTTGTTGGATGATATTTCACCTTGGTCCTTTGCCCAATATACCTACAAGACCTACAAATCACACAAAGAGGCTAAAATTGTTGATTGTTGGTGTAGGGGGGCTTGCCTTGGTCAAGCCCCTTTATAGATAATTAAATCAAATGAAGAGACAATGAAGTAAAGCATGGAAATATGGAATGGTGGATTCAATACCTTGTCATGATGAGAGATCTCGTGTTGTTGCAAAAATCAACCCTTGAATGCTCCAACAAAGATGTCTTGTTGACTTAGAATGTGAAACCCTAGCTTGATTGAGAAGAAGAAGTGGATGAGGAGTGAAGAGTTGTGTGAGAGGAAAAATGGGTGTGACTTAATGAGGAATGAGGGTTTTTAGGCTTATTTATACAAGTAATTCCCTAATTTTCTCAAAATAGGATCATATAGGCTGACCTTAGGGTTTTAGAGACAAAATCTTGAAAGAAAATTAAGTTTAGTTTGAAATTTATGCCACATGGGATTAGGCCGCCCAAGGTGTCGACCTAGTCCACCAGGGCATTTTTGATTGATTTTCAGTAATTAAAATGTGATTATTGTTACTTGTTGGGATTCTCTCATGAAAACTCACCAAGATAGGATTTACATGTGTATTAAGGGGTTATTATAGCATAATAAGGGGTTGATTAAGTGATGACAAGCCTAGGAGAGTGTGAAAATGTTTTACAACACCTTACAACACTTCGGCACAAGGCTTGGAAAGGGGTAAAAATGGGTTTAAAAAGTTACAAGATCCATAGGACAAGCTCCAAATGAGCGAAAGGTGCCAAAGTCTACACTTTTTGGCGACACAGTTTCATTTGATTTCATCAGGTTTGGAGCAAATTAGAGGATTTTCCCCGAAAACAGTCTAAAAACCTAGTTTAGGGTTGGTTTGAGGCAAAGAAGATGAATTTCTCACCATTCCACTCATCAATTGTTCTCAAAATCGGTGGAATGGATGTAGATAGGTTGAATTTCATGTTCATAATGTTTCAAGAGTAGGGGATGAAGATTGATGCAAATTTGTTGATGCCCTAGTAAGAAAATATATTGTTTTGGGAATAGAATGTGCATAGGACTTAGGGTTTGGTGAAAAGCCCCTGAGAATTTGTTTTTCATGGTTGAAAATGTTTGGGCAGACCCTATTTGAAATGTCCGAGCCATTGGTGTGAAGATTTGAAGCTTGGGTTTTGAAAACCTTGTTGTTGCCCATTCAAACAAGCCTAATTAGGTGTCACACAAGCATAGCAGTAGAAATTTGACCTTTAGGTTCCAAAACAACCCCAGCTTTAATTGTGGAATGTTTTCAAATGGCCAAAGGGGTATTTGGAATGGTGATTAGATTTTGGGTTTTGGGTTTTCTTAGTAAATTATGTGGAAAACCCTCTTTTGAAGCAATACAAGGAGAATTGAAGAGTTGTAAAGGAAACCCATCAAGATAGGGTTCTAAGTTTGAAGGTTTGGGTTTGTTGAGTTAGTTTTTAGTTTTTTTGTGACCATCCACCCCTACTCTACATCATCCTCTTATTTCCTCTTGAACTAGATGTTTTGTTAGCCTATACAAAAAAACAAAGCTTCAAATCAATCAATGTTGAAATTACACATGGACTATTTGAGTAAAACATATAAAACAAAACCATGAAATTAAATATTTAGATAGATCTAGACATTCATATTGCGTGGTTCTCATCATTTTCCATGTAAGTCTCACTTTCGTATTCATGTATTTAAATAAAATTTATGGATTATTCCTACACATTTATAAATTATAAACACAAAATATTTAAAAATTCTATAGGATTCACTAGTATGTATATGTACACATCTACCTAAAATGATGTGGGTAACTCAAGAAATTTCTTTAGCTCATTACTGCTAGGACCCGTTGTTTCCCCAAGTGTGTTTTCCCAAGTGTGTTGTTATCTTGCATGCATGAACATATACATTTCAATATTAAATTTGAAACTATAAAATTATATTTTGGATGTCAACTAATGTATACACATATGATATCTTTATAATTTATTAATTTTATTTTTAACACATTCACATTTCAAATTTTAAATTAAAAACAAAATGCAAGTGAATTCAAGTACAAACAATTCAAATACATATTAGGTTGATGATGATGAGGGAGGAGATGATTATGATGAGGCAAATGGATTTATGTTGTTGGGATGATTGTTTCTGCTGCCTTGTTGGGTTAAGAACTTGTTGTCTCGAGCTTGGAGGGTTGCACTATTGCGGGGTCTCCTATTGTTGTCATCCTTTTGAGAATTTGTGGTGTTTATATTGCCTTTTTTCACTTGTTTCGGGCTTGGTAGGTGGCATTTTTGCTTCTGCTAGCTGTTTGGGCACCTATGATGCAAAGTGGGAGTGGGAAGAGGAGTGGGGTGGGGGGAAATTTTAATTTAAGGGTTGGTGATGGCAAGGGAGGAGACAATTCTGATGAGGTAGATGGATTTTTTCTACTAGGATGGTTTTTGCTACCACCTTGCTGGGTTAAGAAGTTATTGTCCTTAGCTTAGAGGGTTGTGCTGTTGCAAGGATGCCTCCTATTTGCGCTCTTCTAGGAAGTTGTGGTGTTATTATTTCCTTCTGGTGCTTGTTTCGAGCTTGGTAGGTGGCATTTTTTTTACTTTTGTTGGCTATTTGGGTACTTGTGATGTTTCCTTTTTTCTCATGGGTGTTGCTTGTCTTTTTTCGGCCATCCTTGGTTGGATTCTCCTTAGGTTTTGTTCTTAATGTGGTTTATTTTCCTTCTAAGGTTCTATTTTAGAGTGTGAGGTCATTTTTCGCTGTCTTTTTCTAGTGCTAATCCCATGCAACTCCCTTGGCCGTTTGTGGTGGTCATGGGTTCTCTTAGTGTCAAGAGGTTTGGGCTTAATGATTTTTTTACTATTGAGACTATGATGGAGTGATGGATTTCCCTCCATGTTGTTGTTGTGGGTGTTGGCCTGGTTGAAGAAGGTTTCCCCCCTTGCCTTTGTTTTGCTGTTGTGATGGTGCTACTGGTTTACTTGGTTACTATTATGTTGGTGTTGTTGTTTGACCATTTTTTTGTGTCTTCTGCTGAGATGACACTGCTATGTGGTCGTGTTATCTTTTTTCCCCTTGGTATGTGTTGTTTTTATTGTTGTTGGGGGTGTTCTTTCTTATGGAGGTTGCTTTACTTGGGTGGGTTTCTCACTTTGTTTTTCGGTTGGGAACCCTATTGGGCCTTTGGCGGTTGGGTGTTTTCAAGGCTCCTCTATGTGGGTTGCTCCTTATGTGCTTCTAGATCACCCATCTTCTTATTTTTAGTGTGGTGGTTGGGTTTATCCCTATGGTTATCTTGCTGGCCCATTTTCTCGAGTTGCCGATGGATTTCGTGGTTCTTCTTATAGCTAGTTGTGTGGCTTTCTTCCCTTTTCTATAGTTCATGTCTTCTATTAAGGTAAAGATTATTCCTGCTGAGGTTGATTCCTAATTTTTAGAGGTAGAATTGGGGTATGTGGATTTGTGGCGGTGCTTTCCTTGCAGCTGGTCCCTTCTATTACAATACCTTTTAAGGTGGCGCACACTCCTATGGAGATGGAGTTGTTAATTTTTACAGTTTGGATATAGTGGTGGTAAGGTTCTTCATGATATCTTCTCCTATAGAGGGGAGCCTACTTCTTTTGAGGTGGAGTTTGATCTGGTTATTCATGTTTGGTGGTGTTGCAAGAGGACTTTTTCTCCTTGTTGGTGTGGCTGGGGGTTTTCCTCCCCTATTATGGTTGGATTGTGGTTTGTGTTGAACAAACCTTTTTTGTGTTCATTCCTGGTGGATCTAGGCCAAGTTTGTGTGAGTAGTGAGTTTAAGGTCCTCATTAATTCCTAGTGTGCAGTGAGGGATGTTGGTCCCTATAATCTGGATGTAAGTGGGTTTTAGGTTCCCTTTTAAACCTGGTTTGGGTTCAAGTTCCCTTGTAAAACTTGGTTGTGTTGGGTTTAAAGTTTCCATCAAAATATTTTCGGATTGGTGCATATTTGGGTAGTCATGTTGTTCATTTAGTGATCTGTTTCTAGTTCATTATTGGTTTTCTATGTTGTATTCATTGAAACTTGTTCTTCTTTGAGTGGGTTTCAGGTCCCCGTCAAAATTTGTTTGTAAAATGTTTTAGGTCCATTCAAAACCTATTTTTCCCATATAGTCAAAACAATTCAAATACACACAAATCTAAATGCATAGAATTGACACTAGAGGATTAATCATATCACCTTCTAGTTGACTTGATATGGAAGTGTCATGATATCTCAATTGTTGTAAAAAATGATAGCAAATCTAATAATTATTAGAATTAAAAATATTACATGCTTTAATGATATATGATCAAGGGTAATGATGATATTACTTCTACTAAAAAGCGTAGATACTCCATACTTCAACCTAATACTTTAAATATGACATAACAAATATCCTTCAAACTCAATTCTAAACTAGAAGGAACATAAATTTTATTTTTTCTCAAAATAATATCATATATATTTCAAATCTTTGTTAAAAAGTAAAAAGTACATTGTCTAATATTCCAAATTAACTAAATATCTTTTCGGAAATATATCTATACAAATTAATTTTTCAATTATTCATTTTGAAAATTCAAAATTGTAATTCGATTTTAAAAATAAAATAATAATTTATTTTTAATAAATAGTGTCTATTTTACCATTTATAAAATAATATTACGAAACACCTTCCTTTGGAATATATCTTTTAACACCTTGATTCTTTATATCCTTAACAAACATTTGATTGTCTTGTATTTGAACGCCTTCAAAGAAAGTATTTGATTATCTCTTAACCCCACAATTCACTCAAATAGCTTGATTAAAACAAACTTCAATTTCTTTTAATCACCACCACTTTCCATAACATACCATAGGGACAACGACTCTTTATATTTTATTTTTTTATGCATGTTTTGTTGGTGTAGGTTTTTATTTTTCTAGTGGGTTAATTTATTTTCCCTTAGTCCTAGGGTTTTCCTACACTTAATTAAGCTTGCTTAGGATAATAAAGTGAGTTTATTGTTTAATAACTAGGAGATAAGTGATGAGTTGTTCCCTTCCTTAAAGGGTGGAACTACTTTCCACTTTTGGTGGGTATCTCCACTTTTGGTGGTCCATCTCCACTTTTTGTGGTTGATTCCTATTGGTTGGATTTTCCACCTACCACTCTCCTAAGTTCTATATAAACTCACTACCTAGCTTGTATTTGCATTCATTCTTGCAATACTCTTGCATTCATTCATGCATATTTGCATTGTATCTTTTCAAATTGGAGGCTATTAATGCAATTTTATCATATTGACATTGCATAATCTCTCGGAGCTCTGGTGTGCATTCTTTATGTTTTTCCAGTCTATGTAGCTTTGATTTTCTCTTATAAATTTCTTAGGTTATTCAATCTATTTCAGATTTCTAACAGGGTATCAAAGCTTTTGTTTTGAGAAATCTACGTTCTTAGATTCCTGATTGAGATATTGAGTTTCTTGTAATTTTTTTATAAATTTTCATATGCAATTCTCTTGCATTCTTGAATGATCTGGAGAATTAGAAAAGTTTTGCAAAGATTTAATTACCTCTTTATTTTGCATATGTGTTTTGTGAGATCCGGAAGATTTGCAATATTTTTGGTTATACTGGCAGCATATTTTATTATTCTAACACATCCAAAAGGTTTGAGAAAGTCAGATTTGGCTTTTGCTTCATCCAAATTGGAGATCATTTTACATAGTTGTAGGCGGAGGTTTGAAGAAATCCATTTTTCATTGGAGCCATTTTGCTTTTTGCTTCAAAACTTCCATTTTCCACTCATTTTTGAGAAAAATGATTTATGGGTTTTGTAGCCACGATCGAAATCTCAACTGGGTATTTTTTACATTTTTCATATCTTGGACAAATCTGAAGAAAATTGCTGAACAAAAAGCATCACACGTCATTTTTCTCCTTGCTGAATTCAACTTAAAAAAATATCATTTTTTTATCTTCTATTTGCTGGATCAAAAAATGATTTCTAGGTTTTGTTCTTAGATTAAAAATATTTTTGGGTTTATGTTATTGTCTACAAACATTGAACATTTTTTTTAGAAATCAAATCAGAAATACAAATTTTTGCTATTAAAAATTGTTTCCTGCAGGCTAAATTCAACCAATTTTTTTAAAATTCATATCTTTTGCTTTAGGCGTTGGATTTCAGCAAATAAGATATCATTGGAAAGCTGGAGATGAGAAATTTCCATCCATAGAGGTATTGAGAAGATCTTTTTCCATCTTGTACCAGATATTTTAGGTTGAAGCTGTCTTGTGCCAATTTATTCAACATGCCATAACTTTTGCCCTAGTGCTGCATTTTTTGGAAACAAATAGGCATTGGAAAGGTCTTGAAGAGCACTACACAACCATAAAACTAATTTTTCCAGATTTTGTTTCAGGATAATTTTGCATCAAAATTTGTAAGTTTGGCTATTTTGAGCCTATTGAGCATTGTATCTTGGAAAAGGCTTTGTAAACATACTAAATTATAAAGTGCCAACCTTATAATATTTGTGGGGGGGGTGATCTTTGATACTAGTGAAAAGGGTGGGGATGTTCTTGGCATTCTTGTGTTCAATTTATTTTCACATTTCCTTTTGCATTTATTCATCATTGCATCTACAACAATTCCTATTCTAATTACATACAACTATTTTGAGTGGAAAAACCAAATGGAAATTCACACTAGAAGACTTGGTTTGCATAGAGTAGTAATGGGATTGGAAACTGAACCAAATGAAGATGAAAAAGAGTTCGAGTGGTTTAACAAATGTGGTAGAGCATATGGAGAATTGTGTGTCTATATCTCCTTATTTACTCTTTCACGTTGAATGTTTGAATACTCCAAATGAAGTATGGAAAAAGCTATAATATATTTTTGGTGCACAAGATTCTATGAGGGGTCATATGTTGGAGAATGAGCTAATCCATTTAAATCCAGGAAACTTGAACATAATTCAAGATTTCTTCACCAAAATGAAATCACTAAGGCTGCAACTACAACAATCTGGAATTGATAAGAAAGATGAACAATTGATTATAAGTATTCTCTCAAAGCTAAGTTCTGAATATTCAATATTTTTTTCTTCCTTCTATGCTACTAAAGATGCACTTGGATCTCAATTCAAGATGCCATCTTTGGATAATTTTTCTACTTCTCTCACACGGGAGTAGGAAACGCTAATTCAGATGGGCGATCTTAAGTCTTCTAAGTCTCATTTCTTGGTTGCCAACCTTGGCATAAATGAACAAAGAGGACAAAGTAGTAATAAGGATAAGAAACAAAAGAATAGCAAAGAGAAAAAGAAACAAAAATTGGCTACTCCAAAAGAAAGTAATGAAACCTCATCTTCAAAAGGTGACAAGCCTACGAAAGAGAGGGTTAAATGTGCCTATTGTAAGAAACTTGATCATGATGAGCACAAATTTTTAAAGAAACGGGTTGATCGTTTGACACACATTCTTGAGAAGAATAATCTTAGTGTTCCCGAGTCCATCAAACAGAGTTTAGAAGAGGGTTCTCTTAAGGCCGAAGAGAACAACAAGGGGAAAGGAAACAGAAAGCGCTTGTAGCAATTGCTTCTCTACCATCAACATGGGTTCTTGATTCAGGTGCTTCACACCACATGGATTCAACTGAGGATGAACTTGAATCTATGGAGTCATGTTCTATGCATTCCATTTTGGTGGGTGATGATACTCCACTTGAGGTGTGTGGGAAAGGGTCTGTTGATATGGGGGATGGCACATTCCAGGATGTTCTTTGTGTGCCCTCATTATCAACTAATCTCCTATCTATCTATCAAATCACTCACACAGGCATACGCAAGAGCATTGAGTTTACTCCTGATTCAGTGGTGATTCATGAGATGTAGAATGATTCTTTAGTTGCAGTTGGGAGAGCAGATCACCAGTATCGGCTTTATTTGTTCTCTCACTTTGTTCTTGATCCTCCTTTGAATTTTCTACTCACTCATTCAGATGATATGAGTAACTTGTGGAATCAACAGTTTGGTCCCTTGAACTATTGCTACCTACAACAACTTAGAAAACAGGACATGGTTATAGGATTTCCTACAGTTCACTTTTCTAAAGGTGTTTTTCATGGTTGCATTCTTGGAAAGCATCCTGAAGAGAAGTTTGACTAAGGAAAAGCTTGGAGAGCCTCACATCTTTTGGAGTTGGTACATAGTGATTTGACAAGGCCATTTCCACAACCATCTTTCAGTAGAGCCTGATATGTTTTGAATTTCATTGATGATTTCTCTAGGTAAACCATTGTATACTTTCTCAAATAGAAGTATGAAGTCTTCAATTCATTCTTGGAGTATAAGGATTTTGCAGAGAAACAAACTGGAAAATCTATCAAAGTTCTGCATACAGAATGGGGGGGAACATGTCAACCACAAGTTTATTAAAAATAGTGTGCTTCAGAGGGCAATGATTTTCAACAAACAGTCCCCTACAACCCTCAGAAAAATGGAGTTGTAGAATGGAAGAATCGGCCCTTGAAAGAGACGGCTAATTGTATGATTCACTCCAAGTCTTTGGCACCACCTTTTTGGGAAGAAGCCATTAACTGTGCATGCTATATCTAGAACCGTGTTCCCCAATTTTTTTTGAAGGGGGTAACTCCTTTTCAAGCTTGGACCATTTGGGAACCATCAGTTAAGCACTTTCGAGTGTTTGGATCTAATGCATGGGCTCACATTCTAGCAGATAAACACAAGGCTATGGATCCGAGAGTAAGCTTTGCATATTTTTTGGTTACCCAGATGATGTCAAAGGCTATAGGCTTCTTCATCCTACCACACATGAGTTGTTCATTGAGAGGAGTGTTCACTTTGAGGAGAGTACTTCTAGTCCTTTTATCGACACTTCTCCTACCACCATCAGCTTGGAGTCCTTGTATCATGATGATATTTCTTCAGGGGCTCATAATAATTCAGATCATGATTTGGAGTCTTCTTCCCCCACTTCTGATGATGATAGTGATCATGAGGATTCACATAGTTCATCTTCAAAGGATGATGATCTCCTCCAGATTCTGCTCCTTCTCCAACCACATGGCCTCTTTGGGCTCGTCAGACTTTGCAGTCAGCAAGTAATTGGGTAGGGGATCCATCAAATCATAGGAGAACAAGATCACAGTTTTAGGATGCTCCACATGCCTTCCTTGCTTTAGCTTTTGATCCATAGAATTTTCGGGAAGCTTTTGTTGTCCCGAGTGGGATGCAACCATGTAGGAAGAGTTCAATTCCTTGGAGAGGAACCACATCTGGGATCTTGTCCCACTTACTAAGGGACGAAAACTTATTCAATGCAAGGGGGTCTATTGAAAAAAATATGCAGTAGATGGGTCGGTTGACAAGCATAATGCTTGCTTGGTTGCCAAAGGATTCTCCCAAGTTCTAGGGATTGACTACTCTGAGACTTTTGTACCAGTCGCCAAAATGAATTCCATCCAACTTGGTCTTGCCATAACCGCATCACATAGATGGTTTGTTCATTAGATGGATGTGAAGAGTGCTTTTCTTCATGGTGATCTTCAGGAGGAGATATACATGGAGCAACCACAGGGGTTCGTTCAGGATTCTTCACTTGTGTGTCATCTTCAAAAGTCTCTCTATGGCCTCAAATAGGCCCCTCAGGATTGGTACACCAAGATGGACTCCTTCCTTATGATATTTTGATTCAATCGATGTCATTATTATCCTAATGTCTACATATTGTAGTAGGATAATACTCACAAATTCTTGGTTCTCTACGTTGATGACTTGTTGATCACAGGGAGTCACTCATCCACCATTCAGGCAATGAAAACCTCCCTTCATGATCAGTTTTCGATGTCAGACTTGGGCTTGGTGCACTAATTCTTGGGGATTGAGATCACTTAGTCTTCCTCAGGTATCACTCTTGCAAAGTCTAAGTATGCACTTGACATGCTCTAGAGGTTTCACATGGTTGATTATAAGCCTGCTCCAACTCCATTTTTTTCAAGGGTCAAACTTGAGGCTAAGTGTTTTTCACCTTTCATTGATGGCACTTTGTATCAAAAAATTGTTGGTAGTCTCATCTATCTGACTCATACGAGGCCCAACATTTATTATGCAATAGGCATGGTCTCTCTATTCATGCAGGAGCCACATGAACTGCATTGGAAAACAACTAAGCGAATTCTTCACTACATGAAGAGTACTCACAATTATGGGATTCATTATGCAGGGGTCGTGGAGTTTGACTTGGTGGGGCACTCAAATTCAGATTGGGTAGAAAATTCTAAAGATCACAAATCTACTTCAGGGTATTGGTTCTCCCTTGGTTCTGGTCTAGTTTGTTGGACGAGAAAGAAGCAATCTTCTATTTCTCTTTCATCTAGAAAGGCCAAGTATTGAGGAGCAATTAATGTTGCTACTGAAGCCATCTGGATTCAAAACATTCTCACTGAGTTTGGCATTCCCTTTTAGAAGACCATATTCATCCATTGTGACAACCAGAGTGCGATTTAGATCTCTCACAATCCAGTCCATCATGAGTGGACCAAGCACATTGAGATCCACATGCACTACATCCGAGAGTTGATTCATAGTGAGATCATTGATCTCAAGTACTATTTGACATTAGATCAGATTGCAGACATCTTCACCAAACCCTTAATTGAGACCAAGTTCCTTCATTTGCTAGCTTTGCTTGGGGTGCGGTTGGTGTCATTCATGGGGGGCTCCCGCCTACTTAGTCCTTCTATTCTTTTTTTCATCTCTCTTTTTGGGAGGAGTTTTGTCCCACTTGGTTTTCTCCTTTTCTCCGGTTGTGAGAGATTTTTTTTCATTGCATTTGTACATGGGTACCTAACATGGCATCATTTGTCGGGACCCATCATCTTTCACATCCTTCTAAGCCATGCTTAAGGGGGGGTGTTGGTGTAGTTTTTTATTTTTCTAGTGGGTTAATTTATTTTCCCTTAGTCCTAGGTTTTTCCTACACTTAATTAAGCTTGCTTAGGATAATGAAGTGAGTTTATTATTTAATAACTAGGAGATAAGTGATGAGTTGTTCCCTTCCTTAAAGGGTGGAACTAATTTGAACTTTTTGTGGGCATCTCCACTTTTGGTGGTCCATCTCCACTTTTTGAGGTTGATTCCTATTAGTTGGATTTTCCACCTACCACCTCTCCTAAGTTCATATAAACTCACTACCTAGCTTGTATTTTCATTCATTCTTGCAATACTCTTGCATTAATTCATGCATATTTTCATTGTATCTTTTCAGCTTGGAGGCTCTTAATGCAATTTTATCATATTGACATTGCATAATCTCTCAGAGTTTTGGTGTGCATTCTTTATTCTTTTCCAGTCTATGTAGCTTTGATTTTATCTTATAAAGTTCTTAGGTTATTCAATCTATTTCAAATTTCTAACATGCTTTACATTTCTATTCATGTATTCTCTTGTAGTTGAGCAAGAAATGTGGAGGGATTTTGAAATTTCTAATATGAATTCAATTTTTTATATGGAAGTATGATCTTAAATTGGAGTTTGTGAAATGAACATTTTATATATAGCATTAGTTTGTAGAGTTTTACCACTTAGAGAAGTATACCATGGACGGCGATAAAACTGCTCCTCCTTTGGAGAATTGTGTTCCTCTTGAGAATGGTGCTTTTGAGGAGAATTACGGTCCTCTTAAGAATGGTGCTTCTGAGAAGAGTGGTGGTCCTTTGGTGAATGGTGGCCCTAAGGGAAATGGTGGTTCTGTGGAGAATGCCAGATCCTTGGACAGTCAGTTTGAGACATTTTTTTCTGTATACTATGTCTCTTGGGAGTTCATTATAAGGAGGACCCAGATAACAATGATGATGAGCACAAAGTTGATCCTGAGGAGGACCCACATAGAAATTATGTGAAATAGAGGCAATGTTTCAACCTTGACCAAATATAAGTAAGAAAAAATGCTCTAAATTATGGTGTTTTAAGTGCATTACTAAGAAATTTTGTTGGTAGCAGATTTGTATAAGGCTGAATATTTGAGTGAACATATATAGGAAGTTATTGGTTTGGTCTAGTTTAGTCTTTACAGTAGTTTTATATATCCTCGCTGCTGGTCTAACAGTCCGAACTATGTATTAAGATGGATGTTGATAAATCTTGGAGCTCTTCAAGACTATGTCATTGATTCCAAGAAGATTTGCAAGGACATTCTATCAAAGTATTTTATAGTATTTTGTTTGTTGATTCGATTTGTACATTTTTCCCTTGCTTTTTGAAGTTTTCTGATAAGAAAATACAAGAAATTAACAAAGCACAATAAAATACTTTCAGTCGTCTGCTCTCCACAAATTTAATCTACAGAAAATAAAAAGAGAGTAGAAGAGAAAAGTTCATAGGTTTTCCAAGATTATGTCAGATTTAGATGCATTCTTGTTTAAATCTCACTCTTTTCTTTTTTTTTCACTCTTTGTATATTAATTTTCTTAAGATACGCTTAAATCTTGAATAAAGTAGTAGTTCACCCTTTCAAACATTTTGCATTCTTAAACATAATATAAAATAAAAAAATAGTCTTAATTGTTAAACTTTGTGTTTGTATTAATTGTAGGATTGAACCTCTAATGTAGATATATTCCTATATAAAATAAAATATATGAATAGTTTTATTCAATAAATGAATTTAAATATATATAAAATAAAATTGAGCATAATTTGAATTTTCATCTAAGATTTGATGTAAGGATTGATTTGTTGGAAGTAATAACATCAACAACATTGTAGAATTTATTATGAACAAAAAGTATGTTTGCACTAATAAAAAATAATTATTTTAGAAATATTTATTAGTTTAATGATTTTGTTTGTTGACCACCCAATGTTCTTGGAGTTGTTTAGCTTAACTAATTCTAAATAAATTTTACTCTATAAAGTTCTACTTATTTTCATATTCTTAATATTGAATGATTCATATATCTATGCATAAATCCAATGATTTCATATGATTTGTTATTGAATGTGTCACCTTATGCAATGCTTCTATAATCAATATATATCCAATACAAGGGGCCATTCTTCCCAACTCAGATACTAACATAATCATATTGAACCCATTTCCCTCTATAGATTTTTTTTTATAATTATTGTTTACAATTATAAAAAAGTGGACTTAAAAAACCCAAGAGACACATATATGAATTATTATACCACACAAAATAAAGAGATATTTGTGATTCTCAGTTAATTTTGTAGTGAAAAAATTATACATAGTATGAGATCCATTTTGAGATAAATTCCTACCCAAAACAATATATATGATTTTTTAGGAAAAATTATCACCAACACAAAGTCAAAGATAAAAGTTATCTAGAACACATGAATATTTTCAAATAAAACTATCTACAAGGGAAAATGTATTATAAGTTTGACCTAAATTTTCTCCTCAAGTAGAGACATTTATGGGTTCGACCTAAAATTGCAAGTGTTGTTAGATGCATAGGGCAATTGAGACGGGGGGGGAGGGGGGGAGCGGGAGGTGAATCCTTTCTACATTAAAATATCAAAACCTTCAATATATTTTCAAACCCTTTTTAATCATTAAACCCTTATTATGCTTTAACAAAATGTAAACATGAGAAATAGTAATGAAAACACATCAAAAATATAGGAACACTAGATTTACGTGGAAAACCAAAGAAGGTTAAAACCACGGTGAGGATTAACTCATAATATAAAGTAATAGAAACATTGAATACAATAGGCTCACCATCATAGGGCTCACAACCTAAAAGAAATAAGGGCTCACTGTCAAAGGACTCACTATCTAGAAAAAAGAAGATAGAAGAAGGGGTGACTCATTGCCAATTTGAACTGCTAACAATGCATCTCTCTTATGTTGAAGTTATTAAAGTTTCATTGAAATGAAAACAACTCATTCAATAGACTAAAATATAGACACCTTCTACTCATTTCATTTGGGAGTCATAGGCATTAAATTTTGCACTCAAATTACCATAATTGATCACTTTCACATATTTTCATCACACACTCTCCTCTTAATCTACACAACTTGTAGATTGTATTTATACCATCCGTGACCTTAAACAACCTCAATTAGGTCAGCCTTAAGGAAACATATGCACCTAAAAAATGAAACATCAACGTAGTTTGACACCAAACACTTCCATGGTGTAAAGAAGTGGGAAAACCACACCACAACTTAAATGGGAACCAGATCTACATCGACACTCTTCTCAACACGTCCACAAATAGTAATCATCCTTTTTAGTTAGTGTTAGTATGCCAGGTCGACCAAACTTGCACTGACACTAAAAAGAAACCACAAAACATGCCTCTACAAGTCTAGAAACACCTCACAGACTTTACAATGTTAAAAAATTCAAAAAATCTCAAAATAATCCACATCGTCAAAATATTTTCCACTACCAATTAAAACGTAAGATCACATTTATTTTGTGCAACTAGACACACTAACATGGACATCTAACACACCAAATAACCTTGCAAAACACCACAACACCTAAAAATTCAAGGAAAGGTAGATACATAAAATATAAGCATGTTCCTAGATCCACAAGACAAGAACCTTCATTACAAAGATATGTGGAGCAATCTCATTTCTCGTAAACACCCTGTTTCACCAAATAGACATATTGTCAAACACATCTTCCACTACAGAATGATCCAAAACCTGAAACTCTGGCTATAGAACCTATGAAAACCTCTAATCATCATATCCAAACCATGTAGGAATAAATTCAACCATGAAGAAATACGTAGAAAAACACTGAACCCCACTCCATCACACTGAACTCTCTTTTATTTAAATTGTATCAAAAGCACTTGGAAACCAGGTGAACCAAGAACATCAACAATAATACTAACATATCTGCAACACATTTTTAGCATCTTCAACACCTCTCATCAACTATAGCACATCCAACTATCTCCAATCACAAATTTTATAATTATACTAAAGTAAGACATCAATGACAATACTAGCAAGATTGTGTTGACATCAATACCAATGACCCCAAGATTCCAACAACTCCAATGCTAAGGGTTGGCATCATCAACACTAGCAACATTCCAACACCCTCTTCATATAAGGAGTTGACATTAATGACAACACCCAAAAAACACACAAACAACTCATGCTTCCAACAATCTCCCCCTTTGTCATTAATGACAACATTAGATTTCTAAAAAACCATCAATAACAAAAGAAATAAAAAATAAATGTACAACAAGAAATACTCCCCTTGTCTGGGACATCTATCATTCTCCATATTCTCATTCTCTTTCTCCTGAACACTATCCCCCTATGGTCTTCAAACCATATTCTCTTTTGCACCATGTACTATGTTTTTTCAACCAATTCTCTCCCCCTTTGACATCAATTAAACTGATCCAACTCTCTTTCATGTATTGAACTCTTTTTCTCTCTCCCTTTGAAAAAATTTAAAGGTCAACACCTTCACCTTTGACACATCATCTGCATAGGATTTTCTTTTTTGTTAAATCCATTTTGACATCTACATACACCACTTTAACACCACTTGTAATACCACCAAGAAATTTCACTCTCTCCTTTTTACTCTCCCTTTAGGGTCACAAATTATGCTCTTTCTAATTTCACCAATAAATAATACTACTACCTACTCCCCCTTAGAGGTAGCCTTCATCAATCGAGAATATAAGAATAAATCTTGAATTTCCCCATTAGAATAATGCACACTCTTATGAATCTAGTTGAAAGGAGGGGCAATAACCCCTAATTTCTGCCAAAGATAATCAAATTTATCTTTAGGAAGATCCTTCATGAAAATATTTTCAACTTGATCCTTTGTAGGCACATACTCTAGCTTCACTTCATTTTCTACAAGATTCTCTCTTAGAAAGTGATACCGGATTCACACAATATAAAATAGGTTATTTATATGATATTATGATATCCTTCAATGTTTGCTTCATCCACAAAAAACTGTGTGCAACAAGATGTTGGTATTGCAATGTACTCTCCTTTTGTAGTAGATAAGGACATTGATTCCTACTTCTTACTTAGCCATGGAACCAATCTACTTCCAAAAAAGAAATCAACTCCACTTTTAATTATTCTATCATCCACACATCCTACAAAATCTACATCTATATAAGAACTTAAAGATAAATCACTATCTTTCGATACCATAGGTCATAGTCCAGAGTACCTTTCAAATAGATGAATATCCTCTTTACTGCTACCACATGTGATTCTCTAGGATATTCTTGAAATTTGGCCACAAGACAAAGTGCATGCATGGTATCTGGTCTAGGAGCAATTAGATATAAAAGTCCAAAAATAATTGATCTATACTTGCTCTGATTGGTCTTATGAGATTCACCATTCTTTCTCAACTTGCAACCAGTTACTATAGGACTACATATCTGTTTAGAGCCTACCATTCAGAAATTTTTTGTTTAGAATTTCCTTGACATATTTCGACTGTGAAATAAATATTCATTTTTCTATCTGATTGATTTGTAGCCCAAGGAAGAAATTCATTTCCCCAAACATAAACATCTCAAACTCTTTCTCCATTTATTTTTCAAATCTCTTGCACATACCTTAATTTCCTCCAAATATTATATCATCAATACACACATCCACAATCTAGATTTGATTCTTCTTGACTACAATACCTTTATTGAATCCCTTCTACAACAAGTACTTGTCTAATATTTCATACCAAACTTTGGGAGCTTACTTGAGACCTTGCAATTCCTTCTTCAATTTGCAAACCATATAAGGATCATCTGATAAACCTTGAAGTTCTTATGTGATGCAAAGTCCAAAAACATCCTAATGGCCCCCATTTTTTCCACTAGCGAAAATGTCTCCTCAAAATCTATTCCTTCCACTTGTGAGTAGCCCTTGCACACAAGTCTAGCCTTATTTTTTACAACTTCTCCATTCTCATTCAGTTTTCTCCTGATTACTCTTTTAGTTCCTATTGCATTCTTGTTTGTTGGTCTTGGGACTTGTTCCCAAGTTTGATTCTTCTCAATCTACATCAATTCATCTTCCATAGCTTTAGTCGACTTCTCATCCTTACATCCCTCAATTATTGTCTTATTTTCTACTTTAGAAAGTAGACACAAATTTACCTGTTCTTCTATCATAGCAACTTTCCTTCTTATAAACACCCTTATGCTCTTATCACCAATGATTTGATCTTAAAAATTATTCTTCTATACATACTTAGGAGTCTTAGGAATCCTTTACAGAGCATATTCCTCTTCAACCCGCATCTCCTTTTCCTTCTCTTCTTCTTTTTATTATTATCTAGAAGAGGACCATCAAATTTGTATCCTTCTATCAATATTGAGATTTTATGTATTTCTTCATCTACTTTGACACTTGCAATTTCAACTATCTTATTCAACCTCTTTTTGTAGCACCAGTAAGCCTTGCTCATTGTAGAATACACAAGGAGAATTCCTTCAATTGACCTTGCATCAAACTTTTCCAAGTTTTCTTTGTCTATTCTGATATAACATTTGCTTCGAAACACTCTAAAATATTTGATAGGAGTTCTTCCATTTCATAATTCATAGGGAGTCTTTGAACTATTTACTTTTTCTTGTACTTGGTTGAGTATGTATATTGTACTATAAATAATTTCTCTCCAAAAGGAATTTGGTAGATTTTATTCCTTCGTCATTGTCCTTTCTTCTTCCTAAACTATCGTATTATTTCTCTTCACCACTCCATTCTACTAAGGAGTTTTGGGACCTAAAAAATACCTCTTTATTGCATGATCTTCTGAAAAATTGTTAAACTTATTGGAGGTGAACTCACCACTTCTTTCATACCTTAAGCACTTAATTTCATATCCATTTCATTCTCTACCATCAATTTAAATAATTTAAAATTTTCTAGAGCTTATGATTTTCTCTAATAAAATTTTCCCTAGGAATTCTAGAGTAATCACTAATGAACAACATGCAATACCTATCACCTTGAAATATTCTTGTTCTTATAGGTCCACTTAGGTTTGTATGCACCAACTCCAAAGGTCTTAAGGTAGAATATTCTTTGATGTTGAAACTCAGTCTTGTTTGATTCCTAACTTGACATTCTTTGAAAATTGCATTGATAGGCTTTGTAATCCTTGGTAGATCTCTCATAGTTTGAGTAGATTTTATCATCACTAGGCTATCAAAATTTATGTGACATATTATTCTATTCCATATCCAAGTTTCATTGATTCAAGTCATAAAAAACTTACCATTAGTACTTTTGAGTTGATAAACATTCCCATATTTTATTATTCCTGTATCAACTACAGTTCTAGAGCTTCATTTTTTGATTTCACAACCACCATCTTGAAATACAAGATTATATCCTTTGCTACACATCTATCGTACACTTAAAATATTATGCTTGAGACCCTTGACATAAATAACATCATCTGTATTATGCTTTCCATCAAAACTAATCGAACCATTTTTTCATATCTTAGTAGAAGTATCATCACTAAAGTTAACAAGACCAACTTCAAAATTCTCAAGTTTAAAAAAATTACTTTTATCAGCTATCATATGATTTGAGCATCCACTATCAATTAAAACTAGTGATTTTTCTCATCTATAGCATGAAAATCAGTCAAGTCCCTTTGATGTTGTGACCTATTTCTTGAGAAATTTCCTTCATACATCTTTTAGAGTTAGTAGAATTATTTCCAAAATTCAGAGCCATGAACAAGCTTTCATCATTTTTGTCATTTGGTTAATCAAATTCATCATCAAATATGCTATATAATCTTCTTTAACATAATAAATTCTATTGATAGATTTAACTTAATTATACCCTTATATTTATCATTTGAAACTTTGGCTATATATCTTGAAGCATAATGACCTATCTAATCAAGATCATTCAGATTTGATCCATCATCCTTCTCTATTTTGTCGGCCTTAAAAGTAGTCTCTTTTCTTGAACCAATCCCACTTACCAAGATTATAAAAATTGTAAATTTAGAAAATTTCAGTGTATTTACAAATATATTCACTTACTGAATAAATAAATAAATAAATGTGATTACATTGACCTAGTAAAAAAATATTTTTTTCTTTGTAAATGGTGCACATTAAAATATATGACTATAATATATATAATTTAGTCAATGTTAATTATAAATATAAATTATTATGTGGGGCAATTTTTGTTGCTAAATAAAACTTAGTAGTTTCTTCTATAGTACTTGTTGATGTAGTATTTTGCATGTAGCAACAGTCTTATGGGAAACTTAGCTAATGGGGGACATTGTGCGCTAGCTAAGTGACCTCCGGGATTTTACCGAAGCCGACTCTTCATTTAGTGGGTGAAGTAAAAGGTAAGGGAGATTGCAGGAATGTAAAATTTACACTACAGGTAATTCGCCAAAGTCTTTAGACAACTTTACTAGAGCACAGTGCAGAATGCAAAGGCCCGAACCACTGAATTTGATGCAGGAGCATCCAGTGGTGTAAGGGCAATCCTGCATCACCCAAAAATATATTTACTGTCATTTAGATTTTTTTTTGTAGATGTTTTTGCATTTCTGGATACCCTTTTCGTCGAAGAAGAATTCCCAACTTTCAGAATTGCTTTTCTGCTTTTTCTGCTCAATTGCTATTTTTAGCAGGTATGAATTTGAAGGCGTGAGGAGACAAAAATTTAAGGGAAGCTTCAGGACATAATAATAAACACTTTGGTGAAAGAATCAGATCAAGAGCATTTCCGGTTCAAAAGTTATTCAAGTTTCAATTTTTGCTTTTTGCCTTATGAAATCTTCGGAGCTAATTTTGAGGTACTTAGAGGCTCCGGATGGGCCTGAAAAATTGGCGGAATACGAAAGTGGTTAGCCTTTAGGCCCCACTTTCCGGCAAGAGATCTTCGCGAGAGCTTTCCGAAAAGGTATTATCATTGAAGATCTGACGGTTAGATCTTGAGTTAGGGCTTCCGAAAGTTGGTGCATAATTTGAATCCCGTTTTTGGCTCCAAACAAAGAAACGGGCTATTTATGGGCGAGTTACTGTTTCTTTTAGGCAGTTTTTGGGGAAAGAAGATCGCATGCTGCGAATAGGGGAATTTCTGTAGTTTCTTTCTGTAATTTGCATGTATTGCAAAACTGGAGGATTTGAGATCCTCTGCATGTAGGAATTTCATACTTTGAAAATAATAAGATTTGTTAGTTTTTCTGTGTGATTTTCTGTGTCTCGGGTTGCACCCTCATCAAGTGGTATCAGAGCGGGTTTTCTTGAGCGTGTGGACAGATCGCCGATCGTGAGGCAGTTCGCACCAGGACTGTGGTTGTGGGTTCAAGATATTCAAGATGCCTCCAAGAGTGGCGCGTGGTAGGCGAGGTGGTGCCAGAAATGCTGGTGGAAGAGATCCATTAGCGGCTGAGGGTTTCAGAGCCCTCCAAAGACAAATAAATGCATTACAAAGAGAGTTAAGAAGAGGGGTAAACCCGAGAAGGGGAGAAGAAAGTGAGGATGAAGAAGAGGTGGAAGATTCAGATGTAGAAGAGGAAGAAGAAGCTATTGATCAAGATCAAATGCGGCTGATAAGGGCCATTTCGAAGATCGGAAAAAGACCTAGAGTAGAAGTTCCCAGTTTTTCCGGAAGTCTAGACCCGGAAGAGTTGATTGATTGGATCAATGAGTTGGAAGAGTATTTCGAGTATGAAGAAGTAGAGGACCCAGATCGGGTTAAGTTTGCAAAAACGAAGCTAAAGGGCCACGCCAGTATCTGGTGGAAAGAGGTCCAACTAGAAAGAAATAAGAGAGAAAAGGGAAAGATCACCAGATGGGATCGCATGGTGGAGAAACTGAAGAAGCAGTTCATGCCAATGGACTATGAGTTAGATCTATTGAAGAAATTGCAAGGGTTGAAGCAAGGAAGTAGATCTGTGAAAGAATACACAAAAGATTTTCACAAGATGATCATCAGAACGGGACATGCAGAGGCCAACAAGGAGAAGGTAGCCCGTTATCTTAATGGGTTACGACCAAGCATTCAAGAGGAGTTAAGCCTGGTCAGAATGACCACCATTGAGGATGCTTACCAATTTTCGCTAAGAGTTGAAGAGAAGCTAAACAAGAGATTTGATAGCAAGCAAAAAGGACGAGGAGGTCAAAGCGGAAGGGGTAGCGGAAGATCTTTTGGAAGCCGAAATGAGGATGAGAAGAAAAATGAAGATGTGGGTACCAGTCGAAGCTAGAGGAATGATAACTTCTACCGCCCACGTGATCAGAATGGTGGTGATCAAAGAGGTAGAGGACGAGGAAGATTTGGGCAAGGACCTGGAAGAGGTGGTTTCAGAGGAACTTGTTTCCGCTGTGGTGAAGAAGGGCATCGAGCCTATGAATGTCCACAATACCAAGGAAGGACAGACAAAAGGCCAGAAGGTCGTGCAAGAGTTGTGCATGTAGATGAGGAGGCTCAATCTGAGCATTCAGATGATGCTGAAAGGGGAGAAGCCCTAGTGGTTAGAAGAGCCTTGGTGACTGAAGAGAAGGAGCCAGAACAGAGGAAGAATTTGTTTCGCACAAGGTGCAAGTGTGAAGACAAATGTTGTGATGTCATTATTGATGGTGGGAGCACTGATAATCTAGTGTCAGAAGAAATGGTTACAAAGTTGAAGCTGAAGAGGGAAAGACATCCACATCCATATCGGATTGCCTGGTTGCAGAAAGACCACAAAGTTCTAGTCAATGAGCAGTGCCTGGTGAAGTTCAAGATCGGAAGCTATCGTGATGAGGTACTTTGTGATATCATCCCCATGGATGCATGTCACATGTTGTTGGGAAGGCCGTGGCAGTTTGACAGGCGAGCTGTACATGATGGCCATGCAAACACTTATTCCCTGATGAAGGGTGGAGTCCGCCATAAGTTGAAACCCCTGAAGAAGGCCGAAGAAAAGGTATGCAGTAGTGCTAGAATTTGTTATGTCGATGGAAGGAAATTTTTAGAAGGCATAAAACATGAGCGTGTGTGTTATGCATTGATTCCTAAAATGGATAAGGAGGGTAGTGAGAAGGTTCCAGTAGAAGTTTCTGGGTTATTGAATGAGTTTCAGGATATTGTTTCTGATAATGTACCTGAGGGTTTACCACCAATGAGGAAGATCAGTCATCAGATTGACTTGATCCCAGGAGCCAGTTTGCCGAATAAGGCAGCTCATAGAATGACTCCTGCAGAAAATGAGGAGTTAAACAGACAAGTTGAGGAGTTGTTGAGAAAGGGTTTGATTCGAGAGAGTTTGAGTCCATGTGCAGTACCTGCAGTACTAGCACCAAAGAAGGATGGGGAGTGGAGGATGTGTACAGACTCTCGGGCCATAAACAAGATAACAATCAAGTATAGATTTCCCCTACCAAGGATGGATGACCTGATGGACTGTTTGAGTGGAGCTCAGTACTTCACAAAGATTGATCTGAAGAGTGGATATCACCAGATTCGGATTCGAGAGGGAGATGAATGGAAGACCGCCTTCAAGACCAAAGAGGGCCTGTACGAGTGGTTAGTCATGCCTTTTGGGCTAACCAATGCACCGAGCACATTCATGCGGCTCATGAACGAGGTACTGAAAGAGTTCCTAGGAAGCTTTGTTATTGTGTATTTAGATGATATTTTGATATTCAGTAAGTCACTGGATGAGCATATAATGCATATTGGTAGAGTCTTTGAGAAGTTAAGAGAAGAGAAATTGCTGATTAATCTGAAGAAGTGTAGTTTTGTGAAGAAGGAGTTAGTGTACTTGGGGTTTGTTGTCTCGACAGAAGGTCTCAAGATGGACCCAGAGAAGGTGAAGGCTATTCTGGAATGGCCTACCCCAAGAACTACTACTGAGGTGAGGTCTTTCCATGGTTTGGCCAGTTTTTACAGAAAGTTTATTAGAAACTTCAGTAGTATTTGTGCACCCCTAACTGAAACAATGAGAGGGGATAGAAAAGAGTTCAAGTGGAGCACTGGAGCAACAAGGAGTTTTGATCTATTGAAGTAGAAGGTGACAGAACAACCTGTTTTGGCTCTCCCGGATTTCAATAAGGTGTTTCAAGTGGATTGTGATGCCAGTGGTTGTGCCATTGGAGCAGTGTTAAGCCAGGAAGGTAAGCCCATTGCCTATTTCAGTGAAAAGTTAAATGATGCAAAGAGAAAGTACTCTGTATATGACCAAGAATTTTATGCAATAGTTCAAGCATTAAAGAAATGGAGGCATTATTTGTTGCCGAAGGAATTTGTTATGTATACTGATCATCAAGCATTGCAGTACCTGAGTAGTCAGGGAAAATTAAATCAGAGGCATATGAAATGGGTAGAATTTTTGCAGAGTTATACATTTGTTTTAAAGCATAGGAGTGGGAAGTCAAATAGGGTTGCAGATGCCTTAAGTAGGAGGCATACATTGTTGATAGAAATGCAGATTGAGGTGGTTGGGTTCAGTGAACTCAAGACATTGTACCCGAATGATCCTGATTTTGCAGAGGCTTGGAAAGCTTGCAAGGAACCTGTTACAGTTGACAAGACAAAGTGGTTGGATTTCCTAATTCAAGAAGGCATGTTGTTTAAGGGAAGTCAATTATGTATTCCGAGGAGTTCCATGAGGGAGAATCTGATAAAGGAGAAGCACAGTGGAGGAATGGCAGGACATTTTGGTCGGGATAAGACCATTTCCATTATCAGTGAGCATTATTATTGGCCTCAGTTATCACAAGATGTGAAGAAGTTTGTGCAGAGTTGTAGGGTATGTCAAATGGCTAAAGGAGTGAGTCAGAATACAGGGTTGTATCAGCCCTTACCTGTACCAGAGAGGTCGTGGGAGGATATAAGTATGGACTTTGTTCTTGGTTTGCCAAGGACACAGAGAGGGAATGATTCAGTATTTGTGGTGGTTGATAGGTTTTCGAAGATGGCACATTTCATCCCATGCCAGAAGACCCATGATGCAGTCCACATTGCTGACTTGTTCTTCAAAGAGGTGGTGAGGCTACATGGTTTGCCAAAGAGTATAGTCTCAGATCGTGATACAAAATTTGTTGGATACTTTTGGAGGACCTTGTGGAAGAAGTTGAAAACATAGTTGAAGTTTAGTTCTGCACACCATCCCCAGACTGATGGGCAGACTGAAGTTGTGAACAGGAGTTTGGGTAACCTACTGAGATGCTTGGTAGGAGATAAACCAAAGGGATGGGATTTGATCTTACCCCAGGCAGAATTCGCTTACAACAATTCTGTCAATAGAAGCACTGGTAGATCACCGTTCCAGATTGTGTATGGAAGTAGTCCTAGGACTGCTCCAGAATTGAGGAAGATGGACCAAGAGAAGAAGACAAGTGCTGAAGCTGAAGACTTTGCAGAACACATCAAGAATATGCATGAGAAGGTAAAAGAACACATTAACAAGATGAATATGCAGTATAAGGCTAAGGCAGATCAAAAGAGGAGGTATAAGGAGTTTCAGATTGGTGATGAAGTCATGGTCCACTTGAGGAAAGAAAGGTTTCCAGTAGGAACCTATAACAAATTGAAGATGAAGAAGTTCGGTCCCTGTAAAATTTTGAAGAGGCATGATTCAGGGAACGCATATGAGGTAGAGTTGCCAGATGGATTCAACATTTCCCCTGTGTTCAACATTGCAGATTTGATAGAATATCATGAGGGTGGCGCAGAGGAAGTACCAGCAATGGAACAGTGCGGTATTCCAGCACCTACTTCAGAAAAGGAGGAGATTGAAGAAATCTTGGATAGCCGTGTAGGAAGGAGTACCAGAAATAGGCAATATGAAGAATATCTGGTGAAGTGGAAAGGAAGGCCTGTGGAAGATTCATCCTGGTTGTCCAAGGCAGAGGTTGACCATTTGGGTTTTCCTCAACCATCTGAGAAGTGACGGAGTCACTTTTCAAATTACCCTGGGTGTCTGATGCAGGAGCATCCAGTGGTGTAAGGGCAATCCTACATCACCCAAAAATATATTTACTTTCATTTAGATTTTTTTGTAGATGTTTTTGCATTTCTGGATACCCTTTTCGTCGAAGAAGAATTCCCAACTTTCAGAACTGCTTTTCTGCTTTTTCTGCTCAACTGCTATTTTTAGCAGGTATGAATTTGAAGGCGTGAGGAGACAAAAATTTAAGGGAAGCTTCAGGACATAATAATAAACACTTTGGTGAAAGAATCAGATCAAGAGCATTTCCGGTTCAAAAGTTATTCAAGTTTCAATTTCTGCTTTTTGCCTTATGAAATCTTCGGAGCTAATTTTGAGGTACTTAGAGGCTCCGGATGGGCCTGAAAAATTGGCGGAATACGAAAGTGGTTAGCCTTTAGGCCCCACTTTCCAAGAGATCTTCGCGAGAGCTTTCCGAAAAGGTATTATCATTGAAGATCTGACGGTTAGATCTTGAGTTAGGGCTTCCGAAAGTTGGTGCATAATTTGAATCCCGTTTTTGGCTCCAAACAAAGAAACGGGCTATTTATGGGCGAGTTACTGTTTCTTTTAGGCAGTTTTTGGGGAAAGAAGATCGCATGCTGCGAATAGGGGAATTTCTGTAGTTTCTTTCTGTAATTTGCATGTATTGCAAAACTGGAGGATTTGAGATCCTCTGCATGTAGGAATTTCATACTTTGAAAATAATAAGATTTGTTAGTTTTTCTGTGTGATTTTTTTGTGTCTCGGGTTGCACCCTCATCAGAATTGCTATTAATTAAGATAATTTTCTCAAAAGCACTTAAATCGCAAGAATAACTTCCACTTTTGCATAACATAATCTCACATAACCCTGAGCTAACACAAAAGAGTTGAAATAAACATGGTCTATATTTATTGAGTTATGGAAAAATCATAGAAAGCTAAAGAATAGGCATTCATGAAATAAAACAAAATAACGACACAAAACAACAGTTTCATTAAATGCATGAATAAACAGAAAGGCCGAAATTGTTTGGCACAGTCTGGAGTCTTCAAATTCAATAAAGCAATTACAAAGGCCTTCTTCCCAGTGCTCGGGAGTTTTTGCAAAACTTAACCAACAACCAAATAAAAGAAACATGACTGTATTTAACGGCCAACCCACCGCCTGAAGATGCACGAAGAGAAGAGAAAAACATGCGCAGTGACCGATGACCCAGATTCTTTCAAGCTGCCATAGCAAACATCAATCAATCAACAACATGCCAGCGAAGCCATGACATATAACGGAAAACCATGCAGCAACAAGAGGGAACACACGACACCATAGCGAGAAACGCGGCAACAGGGGAGCACAAAAAGGTCCGGCGACATTCCCAAGGTAACTGGCATAGATACAAAATCACCACGTGTTGCCTAGACAGAGCCCGACAAAAAGTTGAAAAGGTGCCCAGCAGAAAGCTTCGAGAGAGGGCCATGTGGAGAGCTTCGAGAAAAATAAAGAACAAGGCGGGCCCAACTCGAAAAACAACCAGAGTGAGCCACACGACACACAAATGGAGGTTGCCAAAAATTGAAGCGAAGGAAAAGTGAAAAGATTCATGAGGAAGCCATGTGGAGAGCTCCGAGGTCAGTGAGCATTTGAAAAATAAGGTGCAGCCGTGAAGGTAAATATAAAACTGCAAAGGCTTCAATAGTTTTTGTTGAACAGTTTGGCGATTCATAGGGGCTTTTCGCTCACGGAATGGAGAACCCCAGAAACTTTGGTTCAGCATAAAAAATGCTTACAACCTTGAGAGGGCGGCCTGAAGATTGGTCCATACTTCATTTGACGGTATAGAGAGAGTTCGCACATGCTCATGAGCCAACCTGAGATCAATAATTGATTTGAAGGGTAATCCGCCTGATACTTTTGTGTCCAATTCCAATTAGAAGAAAAGTTGTGCTAGGTGATGCACGATTCCCTCGATTTCTTCGGTAGTCGGGGATTGATCAAAGGTTTGGAAGATAGAAAGGTCCTACTTCTTCTCTTTGATCATTGCAACAATATGCTCCACGCCTGCTATCACCTGGTCCGCAATGAAAGGCGAAGGGAGACCTCTTTGAGTCAAGCAGGAAAACTTCGCCCGCATGTCGCTGGTAACTTGGTTTAATTGAGCTTTGCAATCCGCTACCTATTGAATGACCTCATGCATGGAGATGAGGCTACTCGCACCCAAAGCTGCTGTCATTCGATCATTGATGCCCACACCACTCAATGATTCATCTAAAGCAGTATACAACTTACCTAATAAAATTCTAGCCTCTGGAACCTTGTCAAAAGTTAACTCCTGAACCTGCTGTATTGATTCACTCACTATCCCACAAAGGCTAGCCACTTGCGCCATAAATTTTAAGGTGGGCTAAAGAGTAAGGCACAAAGCCTTCACCTTGTCCCAGTATGATGTGTGCAACTCTTTGGCAATTTCCAGTGAGCTCATCCGAGGCACAAGGGGTTGGGTCTTTAGGGTAGCCAATTCTATCTCTTTGTTGCTCAAACTTGCCTTTACCTCAGACAAGCTTCTATCCAACACTGCCAGCTGGTCTTTCAGAGTGAGAACCTCCTTTTCCTTTTCTTCCAGGGCCAATTCAGCCTACTTAGCTTTTTGAATTTCCAACTCCAGGTTGGCATTCACTTTAGTAATTTCGGCAGTGGTGTTCTGTCAGAGCTCTTTCATTCTCGCAGTTAGCAGATCAAACTTAGTGTGGAGTTTCTCCTCATTTGCTCGGCTCTGCTTGACGCTTTGCTCGAGAGTCGGAATGACCTCTTCGCTCAATTCCTGCAATTCCTTGATTTTAATTTTGAAGGCACTCCTCTCCTTCTCCAGGTGACCTATCTCATTCTCTTGGGCCTTAAACTTGTTTACCCAGATGTCGACCTTACTTTTGAGCTCCGTAATCTGGTCATCCTTCTTCTTCGCCTACCGAATGAGCTTGAGAAAATTAGTGGTTACTATTTTTTGGGTCTCCTCCATTAGCTCAAGTTTATCCCATGGCTGGGCCTGCTGTAAGTCCAAACCAACAAAATTCACAAAATAATCACTTGGCTAAATTTCACCAACTGCCTTGATAACATTATGAGTGATCTTCACAAACATCAATGAATTCTGACTTTCATTGAAAATGGTTTGCAAGTGGGGCTCCGCCTGCCTGGTTGCGTCTCTTTGTCTTCTTTTGTTGATTCGGTTGGCGTGGGCACTTTTATTTGCATCAACCTGCGAGAAATATTCTCAGGCCAGAATACCCAGTTCGCCAACAAAAGGATACTCCTGAGGGATGACCAGTGGGAAACACAAGATATCCGATGCATCAGAAGTCTTGCTGGGTCGTGTTATAATAGCTGGGGAGAATGGCGGGATGAATTGGTTGTTCAGAGGGGATGATAGTGAAGTGTAAGGGAAGACTGGAGATGCACCAAGCACAGGGCTGGGCCTTGGAGATAAGAATTGTTGGCCCATGAGCCCAAAACTTACACCAAATTACGTTCCGGGCAAGATATGTGAAGCGGGGGATAAAGGTGGGAAAATAGGAGGGGCGAGACTGGAATGCCCGAAAAATCCAGTGGCAGAGAATACTGGTGGAGATGAAAAATCTGGGGTAGATGAAGGAGAGACTAGAGACATAGATGAGAGAGAAGAGGGAGGAAAAGTTACCTGAGGCACAAGCGGAGTTGCAGACATGTCAACTGCTTCCTTCATCAGCTGTTCCTCCTTCGTGCCAGATTCTCCGGTTTGTTGTTGCTTCTCGTCCAGAAAATCATCGAGGTTAAGAATGACTTGTCTCTTACCACTGGTAGTCCTTGCCCACCTTCGTGTTGATTTAGAGGAGGCGGCTGGCTCCGATGTTTGTGCGTGTGGCTCTTCCTCCTACACAGGCTGCTTACCAGTATTCTTCTCATGCATTGGACTCCCAACAACGATAGGGGGATTTTGAGTTGCTTCCTCCTTAGATTTTGCGGTAGCCTCCTCTCTTCTATATTGTTGCACGGATGTTGAGCGGTTCAAAGACCTTTCAACATTCAGATGTCATCAAATATTTCATCAAGGGCTACTTCATCATAAAGCTTGCTAGCTACCAGAATCTCCTACCGGTATACCCAAAAGGCTTGCATCTTCTCGGGTGCCCAACTGAGCTTACTCAAATGGGTGACTAGGGAGGGGTTGATTTTCAGCTGTGGGTTGACCCTCCCCACGATGTGATAAAAATTCAGCCATGGTGGTCGAGCATCCACTATAGGAAAATAATCAAGGCCTACATATCTATTTAAATTTCCCTCCTCGACATTCCTCCGGAGGTCCCAAAATGGCCGAGGCGAATGCGAGATCTTAATGCCGACTCCTGATAAATTATTGTTAGGGTTGTAATTCTAGGAATCATCTATTAATACCAACCCGAGGTGACTCAACTTCGAAAGTAGAATCATTCAGATATTAATCTTTGGGGTCCTCTTTTTAATCAGTGACACGAAACCAAACATGATTGGAAACAACAAATAGGAGGTTAAGTGTTTCCCCCCCTAGTAATCATCGTCAAGGGTACATAGCTACCTCATTGCTTCCAGGGCCAACACTCCGTCAGAAAGAAAATGGGGAAGTCGGAAAGGCTCCTGGATGAAACTTGGCATCTGGAGCATGGTGAAATCCACACCAAAGAATCAGTTATAGGGTGGAGTTAACTTCCCCAACTAGGAATTATGTCGGGGTGATATGTGTTCGATCATATTTATGCCAGCCTTATCTAAATCCCTTATAGCCGGGGCTATGAATGAATCTGAAAACGCATAATATTCAAAGGTTTTTGACATGATAGGGGTCCATGTTGAAACTAGCTTCGTTAAGCCACCCTCATAAAAAATAGACAGGAACATGGACGTCGAAAAGTAATCAGAATTCTGGTGCAAAATCAAGTAAGCTAGGAAAGACGAATACCTGAACTTAGAGCCGACCCCAAATTTCTGTAACTGCTAACAAATTCCATCACCAACAACACTTGCAAAGTCTAGGAGCAGAGGCTCATGATTCCTTTTCAACATAAAGCTGAGGCACATTTGAAACGGACAAATGCTCTTGTCCGAGTTTAAGCCACACACCAACGTTGACATAAAAGCAACATAGGCAGACCCACCTTTCAGAGGCTTCAAATTGAAAGGGAATTTGGGTGGTGTTGAACTACTCATTGGCTGATTGATCTCAGAGCGATAAAATTATGGCCCCGACTGGAGCTCTCCCCACTTTTGCTGCATTCTCTCTATGTCAAAAATCTCAACCTCATGGGTCAAGGGAAGCGTGACGCAGAACATATCTTGAATAGCCTCAGGGCTAATGACTACCTTGAAATCCTTGTCATAGATAACCCCTGTGTTTGGGTCAAAATGTGCCGCACATGCTACCACAACCTCTGGGCAAGGGTGCACCAAAGGAACCATGTACTGTGCGAGCCCACAGAACCATAGTCGTTTGTGAAATTGGTTTGTCATATGCTTCATTTTTTCACATGCGGCCTCCCTGAGGCTCTTAGGATTGTGAGATAACTCAGAGTCAAAGATGTTATCCCAGTCCTCCAAGACCACTGCCTGATCTCTGTGAGGAACCGTGCTCAATAACTTTTGGTTCGCCAGATGAGTGAAAGGCTAGCTGGCTTCGCAGGTATGCCTAGAGTGGCATAATACTCCCCGTTGTAAAGCTGCACGTGGGGTGCATTCTTCATTTGCTCGCTTAGACTTACTGGAGCTAGGGCCTCTGTAGGGTTCTCTGCAATTTTGGCCATTTTTGATATTCGCACAAACTCTTCTGCAAACCTTAGCTAACAGCTTAACTTTTTTGAAAACTTCTTTCCTCTTGCGAATTCCTTAGTTGCTTAATCCTTGGTAACCTTTTGCAATAAATATGTCCTTTGCATGACATAACCCGCCTTTTTGATCCTCGAGAAAAGCGACTAAAAAAGGTATGTGCCAGCCATTCATACCAAGTTTCTATTATGTGTTACCAGTCTTTATTCATGTGAAAGGATTGCCAACCAGCCAAACTACTCGAGCATTTAATAGACAATCTTTCACGTGTGATGGAGCTTGATTTTTCCCTCGAAAGATGAACCAAACCAACTTTGTTAACCTCCCTATGAGCTATTTGCATTAATTGATTTCAATGTTCGTATGGGGCACATCACCCAACAACCTCTTTTAAGATTTCACCTGATTCAGATGATAGGGCGACGCTTGTATTGACACCTAGCTGATCTTCAAATGGATGTGGCAACTTGATAGAGCAAGTTGCAAGTTGTACCTGCACCTTCCCATCACTTTGCACGCTGCAACATGGAAAAATGAGGCTTGGCGACACGCTTGGGCTCAGTCGATAATCATGATTCTCTCAGCTGGCTAACCATAGCCAGTCTATAAATAAGTCCCCTTCATAGCATTGCAAATTAGAAAGTTTTCAAGCCCTCCTAGATTAGTAAGCTCTTCTTGCGTTAGCAATTAGGTTACTTCCTAGCCCAAAGCAAACAACATGGAAACACTAGTAAGGCTTGTCTGCAAAATGACTCAAGCTACCTTTCTCGAAAAAATTAGATGTAGGTGCCTAAAGCATATGACAGGTGTGAAGAACCTGTTGTATGTGAAGGCAATCAAGTGGGTCCTCGGAAAAGACTGCGTGGAGTATGAAGAACAATACCGGGTGAATACTAGCATCTGTTCACAGTTTGTCACCTCGCTGCTGGACATTAGCATTTCCAAACACAAGGTTTTGAAGCTGACAAAGCAGGTCTTTCCTTAGCACTACCTCAGAGGCTTGGATCAGATTGTGCACATGACCTAATTTAATCGTGGGATTCCATCGGTTCGTAACATTCGCCTGCAAGAACTGCATGGAGGCATTGTTCCAACCAGGCCCTTTCTGTTTGGGTTCGAGCTGGAAACTCACGAGGAGCATCGTGCCAAAGTCTGCGTAGACTGCTACTTCCTCATGCGTGTGCACTACATCGAACCATTCCAAAATCTTCAGTGGTATGAAGATTTTGAAAGAATGGTGTTCCTTGATCTCGCGCCACCTACTGCCATGATTGTTGGTCCTTCCCATGGTTGACTTGAGAATGAAGATGATCCCAATTTTTGCTTTTTCCCCTTACAAGATCTGCGCTATAGTGGGCATTATGTAAATGTTGATACAAGGCCTTCAGCCCAAATATATTGTAAAAATATGACTCTTATGAATATAATATATATCCTTTTCAGAAAGCTTAGCCCATTCACAATATTTTCTTTTATTTTTCTACACCATTGTTGCTGTTTCGTTTCATTTCTTGCACTGAGAGAATTCAAAACTTAAAGTAGGGAAGAATAATTACATATATACAAATGTACAAAAACATCACGTAGGTAGAATTAATAAAATATTTTAAGATGTATTCCATTGGCTGGAATACTCAGGGCGTTACCTTCCATATCCTCCAACTCGAAAGAGTTGAACAGTTTACACTGGGCAATTTTGAATGGCTCTTCCTAGAGACTATTAAATTTTCCATGTTGTCCAGGCTTTGCTCCACATTCATTGAATTTAAGAACCAAATCTCCGCATTGTAACCCTTGATCAGAAGCCCTTTTGTCAAACTATTTCTTTACCACCTATTGGCGGTTGTTCATGATTTCCAGGGCGTGCTCTCTTTTCTCCTGCACCTCAAGCAACTCGGAAAACCTCACCTCCATCACCCCGTTTTCTTCAATTTCCAGGGCGTGCTCTCTTTTCTCCTGCACCTCAAGCAACTCAGAAAAACTCACCTCCATCACCCCGTTTTCTTCAATTTCTAGGGACTTGAGCAATTGTAGGGAAAGAATTTCCGTGGTGATAGGCAGCAATGCCTCCTTCCCATACACCATCTTGTAAGGAGATGTTTTCAATATCTACTTGGGCATAATTCGGTCTACCTAGAGAGCTGTCTGGAGGTTCCTATGCCACTCTTTTTGATGTTTCGAGCCTATCCTTTTGATCAACCTGATGAGGTTTTTGTTAGTAGACTCTATGAGACCATTTCCTTGGGGATAGTAGTTAGAGGAGGCCTTCAGGAACACTCCATATTTTAGTGCGAACTGGCTCATCTTTGAGCTGAGAAAATCCTTAGCATTATCAGAGATGATTGTTTTAGGTAGGCCGAATCTAGCCACCAGCTCTTCAAGGAAATTAACAATCTCCAATTCTGTTGCATTTTTTAAAGGCACTGCTTTTGCCCACCTGGTAAAATAGTCAGTTGCTGTTAGTATCCATTTATGTTCAGCTGAAGAGAAAGGGTTAATCATCCCAATGAAATCTAAACCCCATTGAGCAAAAGGTTCTTCTACCACTATAGGCCTTAAAGGCATAGCACCATTCTGTCTCTTTCCGACATAAAACTAACATTCCTTGCAAGACTTAATCAATGAAAATGCATCATTAAAAAGTGTTGGCCAAAAATAACCAGCACATATAATTTTAATTATCGTGGTTTTTGCAGAAAAATGTCCTCCAGTAGGGCTATTATGGTAATGATCTAAAATCTTCTTGGCTTGCTCCTCATTCACACATTTTAGTAGGATGCCATTGAAAGTTCTTTTAAACATGACACCCTCCAAAAGAACATAATTGCTATTCTGTAGGCGATAGAAACATTTTTTAAAGGATGGGAGAGCACTCGGATACCTCCCTGTCTACATGAAATTTATTCTGTCATCAAGTCAGTTGCTCTTGGAATTCTCTTCGTTTATTAACACAGGCTCCAGAGCTCCAAGCTTTGTCACTATTGCACTATTTCCAGTGATATACTCGCACAGTCCTTTTCCCTTGACAGTCTTGATAGGTTTGACTTCAATATCATATTCTAGGATCTTAGTGATCCAATTGACTCTTTTTTTAGTGATTTCCCCCTCCATAATGTATTCACGCACACTAGAATGCAGTACGCAAACAATCACCCTATTATATGATATCAAATGTCGAAACTTCTTCAGCCCCTTAACAATGGCAAAGGCCTGCTTTTCTACAAAGTTATAATTTACTTCGTATTATTTCAAGGTTTGTGAGTAGAAATCAATAGGGGAATCCCTTGTATCTTCATCATCCTTCTGCATGAGCACTGTGGCAATACTATTTCCACCACCAAAAACATACATAATAAAATCTTTTGATAGGTCCGGGTTAACCAACACAAGGGTGAAATAAATAGCCTTTTTTATAAGCTCAAAATATTTTCTGGCTTCCATCATCCATTTGAAAATCTGCTCCTTCTTGAGCATTAAGGTAATAGGACGAACAATACCTGCAAAATCTGCAATAAAACAGCTAATAAAATTGACTTTACCTAGGAAAGACTGCACACCCTTTTTGTTGATGGGTAACGAGAGTCCCAGATCGCGTCCACTCTTTTTGGATCAATGGAAATACCTTCTTTGGAGACAACATACTTGAATAACTTTCCTTGGGGAACTTCAAATACACACTTCTTCGGGTTTAAAGAAATCTTGAATTCTTGGCACTTTTGGAAAACAAGCTCCAAATGATCAAAATGATCATCGACAGATTTTGAGAATATTGTTAAGTCATCTAGATAGATGAGGATAATCTTATGGATCAAATCTTTAAAAGCAATGTCCATAACTCTTTGACAGGTGGCTCCGGCATTTGAGAGCCCAAAAGGAATTTTGGCATATGCATACGTTCCCCATTTTGTGGTAAATGTTGTCTTGTATTGCTCCTCTTCCTTTACCTGAATCTGATTATAGGCCGAAAAATCATCCAATATTGAAAACATTTCAGAGCCCACAACAGTTTGCAGAATTACCTCCATTGAAGGCAGGGGATAATGATCCTTTAAGGACGCTCTATTTAAATCTCGAAATTCTATGCATAGGCGTATATCTCCTTTTTTCTTTCAGAATGGCACCGGGTTTGACACACAAGTGCTGTGTTTGATCGGGAACACTATTCGAGATGCAATCAGCTTATTTAGCTCCTGTGACATAAGAGATTCTATCTTTTGGTTCACAGGTCTTTGTTTTTGACAAACTGGCTTTTCTCCTGCTACTAGCTCAATTGTATGCTCGATGATTCTGGGATCATATCCTTTAAGATCATTATATGACTAGGCAACTACGCTCGGATATTCTTCGTAGAAATGCCTTAGTCTGTCCTTATTCTTATGAGAAACTTCTTTTTCGACCTTGAGCCTTTTATCTTCCCCGAGCTTCCTTTTGTCTCTTGTCGCATTATCAAAATCAAACCGACTCTCTAGAGTAACAAGGCCTCTCAGAAGCTTGTTGGATTTCAATTGGATAATCTGATCCCTGTAAACTTCAGTGATCTTCAGTTGCAGCTGATCGACAAACTCTTCAGATGATTGGAGGAATGATTTAATATGAGCATCGCTATCGAACACTTGCAATTCTTGATTGTTGTCAGGGATAGCAGGTCTTACGATTACCCTTACCGCATGCTTATTCCTCAATAATTCAGAGGTTGGCTCAAATTGAGCCCCAATAGTCACCATTTTATCGGCCTCATAATTCATCTCTCTCAAAATAGCCTAGATGTTGAATGCTTCAAAGTTGTCAATCAGATCCTAGACACTATGGCGATAGGATCGCATACGGATTTTTTTAGTAGAAAAAGTCCCATGAATTTGGTTACACACTAACTCTGAATCCCCGAAGACACTTATATGCTTGGCCCCCATTTTTCCTGCAAGGCTTAAACCATGGACGAGACCGTCATATTCAACTTCAGTGTTTGAACATGCAAACTGGAAGTGGTAGGACCTCAAGGTCTTATCGTCGGATGGGGATATCAAACAAATCTCCACTCTAGCTCCTACTCTACATCTGGCTCCTTCAAAGTATAAGGTCCATATTTTCGAAGACTCCTCACCTTCAGATTCTTTAGTAACCTTGGGCATGATCTACCCTTCTTCATGTATAACATAGGTTCTGAGGCCAGTTGCATGGTAATTCCCGAAAGGGTTTGTATCAATGAATTCTTCTAACAAATTTTCTTCATCCTCTGTCTGGGAGCTAGTAGCCTCCTCTTCTTCAAGAAATTCCACATTGAACCTTTCCTCCTGAGAGATTGAAGTGTGTGCTACTTAAAAATTAAGAAGAGCTTCATCAACAACATGTTTGGAATGCAGAGTTTCTGACAATAGTTCCATCTTAGCCCCATGCTTAGTCCTCAGAATCAAGTGCGACCAGTCTAGCGCCAGATATCCTCCTACATTTGTAGTGAACTCTCAGGACAAACAGATCCCGAACACAGGAGGGATATCGATAAGTATGGTATCTTGATTTACAGTGATACTAGGGTAGACAAACAAAGTCATAGGTAATCCCTTGATTATCCTGACAGTATCGACCTTATTTCCATGAAGCTGCATGAATCCTTTATTAAGAGGCTCATATTTTAGACCCAAAGCATTAGCTACTTGCTTTGGCATGATAGTGGTGCTAGCACCAGAGTCCATCATAAAGTTATGCAACAACTTGTTACCAATAATGAGTGTTAGAAAGAAAGGCTTAGGTTTAGGCTTATTTTCCCTTTTGACTTCGAGCTTCTCCTTCG
This sequence comes from Sequoiadendron giganteum, assembly GCA_007115665.2. Lineage (NCBI taxonomy): Eukaryota > Viridiplantae > Streptophyta > Pinopsida > Cupressales > Cupressaceae > Sequoiadendron > Sequoiadendron giganteum. The sequence continues at coordinate 114,891,880 of CM021100.1, forward strand.
GTTGAATTGTTAGCACTCTATCCAAGTTGGGCCTGGATACTTTCTCCTCATTAGATTGAGCGGGAACCTTAGAATCCTCCTCTACTGATAATGCCTTTTGCGGTAGCACCTTCTACTTCAGAATAGCCAGGATGTCCCACAGAGAAGCGTTGGCAAATGACTTCCTCAGTTGTTCCACCACATTGAATTGCACGACTGGTGAGTTACATTGGCTTGCTCCTTAAGTTTGACAATCGGCAGAGGCTTGACGGCTAGTGCATTTGGTTTTTTGACAACAGTAGGGGTGACTGTAGGTGCCCTTGCCTTCAGAGGAAGTGGATTCAGAGAGCTAGGAAAATCCATTTCTGACAATGGTGGGATTGGCAATAGGCCTGCTGCTGGGCTAGGCATCGGTTGTGATATATCATTGGTAGGTAAGGCCGTGAAATCCCTAGTGAATCTACACTTAGAACGTGTGTTATAGTCACATTGCACTTGGGGTACTTTATCTATAGGGATATCATTCAGAAACACTGACTCTTCTCCTTCCATCCAAGAAAAGAGAGCCTGGTCCGGAACAATGTCTGACTCTGGCTAGATGAACATCCCCTGCATTTGCGCAGCGAGGACTACATTGTCCATTTGTTAAGAGGCATATGGTGGGTTGCTGGAAATAGATGTGCTGCTTTGGCTACGTTGATCTGCGATTTATTCTTGCAAATTTCCCCACGGATAGTTTCACGACATATGTGCATCATTGCAAGGAAAACACCATGAATTGGCATCTTCAGCGAAATTGTTCTGTCCTACCACCAGCTCCTTATTCGAACTAGGATGAACAGTCTGCATAGGCAAGGTTACCGGAATCATTTGGTTACTTAGCTGAGCTGAGGTATTCCCACGTGACCTATCCTGCCACTGATTTGATTGGTACAAAGGTTTTCCACCTTGGTAATTTTGGTATGCAGGCTTTTGATAGCTATATTGCTGCTGCTTTAAGGTGGTCAATTCGTTAGTCATAGCCCACATTTGTTCCCTCATTTCATTCATCTTGACAGCCATGGGATTAGGTATAGGAGCTACCATCGAGGTTGCCATCGGGGCTGAGCTCATAACACTTCTGAGATAGACGTACATAGATTGGGGAGGAGCCATAGGTGCGCTAGTGGAAGGAACTTTGACCTCTGTAGCATTGCACTCGGGGAACAATTGCATGATGGGTCTTGGTGCTAAATTTTTTGCAGCAATCAGATTATTTTCTATGGTGACAGCCAAGGCATAAGCATCATGAAGAGTGTCTCCACCTAGAGCTTGTAACATCATGGAGATATCAACATTGATCGACTTTAGATAGAACATGAACGCTAGATCTGGAGGTGGTTGGCTGCCCACATACACTCCCTGCTAGGTCAAATGGAACCTCACATTGAAATCAGATAGAGCTTCATGAGGGGCTCGCTTTATATTTACCAGTTGGTGGTACAATGAAGATTTGTCACCAGCGTTTGAAAAACACTCATAAAATGGGGTCGTGCGCTGATCCCAAGTAGCAATAGTACTAGCTTGTAAAGTCTTGTACCAGTTTAGTGCCTTTCCTCAAAAGGAGGTGACCAACAATTTGAGGGCTACATTGTCATTCGATACACCATGTACCAGACATACGTCTGCTACATCTTGCAGATGTTCTGTTGGTGTCTTTGAGTCATCCCCAGAATATTTAGGGATGGCCTTTAGAGTGGAAACAAGGATAGGGGCCCATACTTCAGGAGGCATAGGTGCTACTAATGAACTGCCGGATTCCCAGGCTATATAATTTCTAGCAGCCATAGGTGTATGTGGATTAGGTGACGATGGAGATGGAGGAGGTGAAGAGCTACCTTGGTGACCTCTCGGGTGCACAGAAACTAAAGGCGATACAAGATGGCCAGGGACTCTCGCAGTCTATGACCTAGTCACAGGTCGATGGCTCATACACACTTATAAAGATCAGGTGAACGTGCTAGTTCACGGTGCCATCGGACATGCCAAAAAAAGAACTGTTGACACAGTATTTTGCATGTAGCAGCAATCTTATGGGAAACTTAGCTAATGGGGGACATAGTGCGCTAGCTAAGTGACCTCCGAGATTTTTTCGAAGCCGGCTCTTCATTTAGTGGGTGAAGTAAGAGGTAAGGGAGATTGCAAGAATGTAAAATTTACACTACAGGCGATGCGCCAAAGTCTTTAAACTTTACTAGAGCACAGTGCAGAATGCAAAGGCCCGAACCACTAAATTGCTATTAATTAAGATAATTTTCTCAAAAGAACTTAAATCGCAAGAATACCTTCCACTTTTGCATAACATAATCTCCACAAAACCCTAAGCTAACACAGAAGAGTTAAAATAAACATGGTCTTTATTTATTGAGTTATGGAAAAATCATAGAAAGCTGAAGAATAGGCATTCATGAAGTAAAACAAAATAACAACACATAACAACAGTTTTATTAAATGCATGAATAAATAGAAAGGCCAAAATTGTTTGGCACAATCTGGAGTCTTCAAATTCAATAAAGCAATTACAAAGGCCTTCTTCCTAGTGCTCGGGAGTTTTTGCAAAAATTAACCAACAACCAAATAAAAGAAACATGATTGTATTTAACGGCTAGCCCACCGCCTGAAGATGCACCTAGAGAAGAGAAAAACACGCACAGCGACCGATGACCCAGATTCTCTCGAGCCGCCATAGCAAACATCAATCGATCAACAACATAACAGTGAAGCCACGACATATAATGGAAAACCATGCAACAACAGGAGGGAACACGTGGCACCATAGCGAGAAACACGGCAACAGGGGAGCACAAAAAGGTCCGACGACATTCCCAAGGTAATTGGCGCAGATACAAAATCACCACGTGTCTCCCAGGCAGAGCCTAACAGAAAGTTGAAAAGGTGCCCAACAGAAAGCCTCGAGAGAGGGCCACTTGGAGAGCTCTGAGCAAAAGAAAGAACGAGGCGGACCCTACTCGAAAAACAACCAGAGTGAGCCACGCGGCACACAGACAAAGGTTGCCAAAAAGCGAAGTGAAGGAAAGTGAAAAGCTTCATGAGGAAGCCACGTGGAGAGCTCCGAGGTAAGTGAGCATTTGAAAAATAAGGCATAGCCACGAAGGTAAATATAAAACTGCAAAGGCTTCGACAGTTTTTGTTGAACAATACCTTGTGATGAGTTTCCACACTATTCAACAATAAGGGGAGATAAGAGTACTAAATTTTTTAATAGGTTGGTCCGGTATACTGATTAAAGAATTAAATCATTATTTGAAATGATTTTTCAGTTATATCATTATATTTCAAAGATCAAAAATTCAACTGTTATATTAACAATTTTTTTTCCTATTTTGATTTGTTGATGATTGTTCACCATATTTACATATACTTACTTAGGGAAAGAATTAACAAAAAAAGCTTCTTTTAATAGATTTTTGGTAGGATTTCAATGTGCAAAGGGAATAGAGGCATTAGAAATCATTTAGATAAGTAATTCTTGCATAGAGCTAATATATACACACAAACCCAAATTAGTAAATAGTTCATGTTTGAAACAATATAATTTTCACCAAAGTAATAATTTATGTTGGAAACAAAGATCGTTCACAATATTTATTTAAGAAAAATAATATGCATGGAATCTTGCTAAGTAGGTCACTTAGACCAACTACCATTATTTCTAGGAAAAACTTATTGCTCATATTCCATTCACCCACACCATGGAAATCTTATTGATATTAACATCATGGCCCAACATTTTGAAAAAGAGGATAGTTGATTTTAATTGCTAAATACCAATAGCTTAATAGAAAAATATAATGTCTAAAGATGCACCAAACTTATTTAGATATTTCATTATTACTTATCACAACTAAACACATCCCCTATTTGCACCACTTTAATAAAATGTTTCTATAAATAAAATTTTATCCCATGAAACTAATTTCATAGTCACATATTAATTCACTAGTGGGACCTAAAATAATTCAAAGCTAGCACCTCTATCAATCTTACCAATAAAAAAATTAGCACTTTGACTTAGTCACCCAATACCTACTACCCAAATGGTCATTGTGAAGTACAAATATTAAATTACACATAGGTAAATATTAATTGTTAATTAATCCATTAAATTTTTCAATACTATTGACATGGTGCATGTATAGCCATTGGGGATAAAATTCATCATTGATCAAGCACATTATTAATTGTATAGTCAATAAATAATCATGACATAGAAAACTATCAAATAAACTATATAAAACTACTTATAGGAAGTCACAATTTAGATATATAAATGTCCTTGAGTATAAAGGACATATATAATTACTTCCATTTTAGTTACGAAAAAAAAAGAAGTATGACAAGTAATCAAATTCCTTAATTACACAATCTAATGAAGGATCTAGGAACAATTTTAAGTAGAAGACTTCATCATCTTACCAATGAGGAACTATGCTTTATTTCATTAGGTGATAGAATCAAAGGTTAAAGAAAAACGAAAAAAATAAATTAAATATAATATAGAGAGCCAAAATTACACCTTTTCATTTAAAAAAGATCTTCACACAACTAAGGTCGACTTTAGTATTCCTAATTACTAAAAAATATTCCATAAATTAGTATTAAAATATTTCTTTTAAAGAAAATTTGGATTTCATATAGTCATCGTATCAACCAACAAATATAATGAATAGTAGATTAGTGAATGTGGCCTTGGATATCCATAAAATTACTTCAAAATAAATGTCTACCAAATACTTATGGTTTAGATTTTTTTTTAATCTTTGGTGAATCTTACAAGTTAATTTACTTATTGCTTCTAAAACAAAAGTAATGGATGCAAACATAAAGAAACATAAACAAAATATATTTGACTTCATGGAATTTTATTTAATTAAGAAATTATATCCTCGTGATTATATATAATATAAATAAAATCACACAATCTATGAAAAATGGGGTTAGAAAACCATAAAAGCAATCTATTTATTTCACAAGATAGTAACAAATTATATAAATGTGTCACTAAGAATTGCATGTAAAATAAATAAAGATGCAACCAAAGGGAATGCAAGACAACATATTGAAATATGCATCTTTAAATTCATGAGATGGTGGATGAATACAAATTTTAGAGACTTGGATTATAATAATATATCCTAGTAGAATTTAATTCAATTTTTAGAAGGGATCATTACTACATAGTCATATCAAAGTCATTTTTTTTTCTAATTGCAAGAAATGTAACACCTTTACTATTTGAAAGTGATTGAAACATTAACTAAAGAACTAGAGAATATATTTGAACAAGAATTCATGCTCTATAATAAACATGTCATTTTTCTTAATAAGTATGAAATACAAAAAATTATAATCAAAGTGTTAGTTTTGAAAGCTCTATCTCAACAAATCATAGAGAACATATTTAAAACCTAAGCCTATAAAATATCAATCTATAATGATGAACTAAACTTATGATTAAAATACATTAGCTAAGAGTGGGTATCTCTTCCCAAATTTAGTATGTCCTAAGAATTTAATTTTTGTAATTATTCCATCAAGTCTCCATCATAAATCATCGCTATGAATCATGCTTAATCAATACTAAAATGATCTAAAAGAGGGAAGATGGATAGGAGACCTCAAAATGGGGTGTAAGATGATGGACCTATGCCAAAAGAAAAAGGGGGTGTCCACCTAATCAAAAATTCATCTTTTCCATGTTCATTAGGAAGATGGATAGTTCCACATATGATTAGAATTGACTTACAACCCTCAAGGTGAGTCAACCTCAGATTTGGACACTACTACTTTGACTTATTTATGATAAAAATGACTGAACAATAGTTTTGGGAGAAGAATAATAGTCCTTTGAAAATAAAAAATATGAGATCTAAAACTTCGAACACGAAGTATTATGATAACACTATCAGAAACAACCATTAACCATCAGATCTGAGAAGGTTAGGATGGTGTTTACCCATATCCAAAAGTGATTTTAAGGATCTGTAGCAGGGCAGGTTCACCCAAGGGTGAATGGGTCCTTGCATCCCATTTTGGAAATAAAAACTAATCTTGTAGCCCTATGTTTGCACTTTGCTAATGCACTTTCAAATATTCAGTCCTGACTCCGGATCTGTAGAAAAACAAAATCTCGTTTTGTTTGTATGGGGGTTTTTCTCGGTCAAACCCAAAATTTGGTAATTAAAACTTGATGAAAAGTTGAAAATATAATAAAAAATAGTGTGTGCAGGCCCTAACCTTAAGTACATCTAAGGTGTTAAGAGCTAAAATGCAAAGAAATTTTATTCAAGTGTATTAGAATAAGATCCCTAGATGAACATGAAAAATAAATAACGACTTAGTTAGGGAGAAGTCAAAACACCCTAATAGATCTAAAATTTGATAATACCTTGCTTTACATAGCTAGTAGAATGAATATTGAAGATGATAACACGTAGGAAATAGGTCATTAGGTTAGGGAGAATGGATATGTGCATATCCCAAAACCTAGAATCTATCATGATCCACCATTGGAATGAACCTTCAAATCATGAAAAATGCTTGATCTTTCTTGGAAAAATGAGCTTGAAGACTTGCAAAAACAAATGAAATGCTACTCCAAGAATTCAAACTTGCTTGCTTGAATGTTCTCTCCTTTCGCTCAAGTGTTAATCTTGCGCATATTTTCTAAATCTCTTTTCATCCTAGGTTTGAAATGGTGAAAGAATGGGATTTAGAGAATTCTTCTCTAATTTCTCAATTATTAAATTATGATGGCCAACCTTTGCAACTTGAATTTTGAACATTGAAATGCTACCAAAAAAATATTTTAAACTGGTTTTTCGGTAATTAAAGGGTGTTGGTGGTTGTTTTTTCACTTTCTCAACATAGGAAACACACAAGTATGCTACCTCTCTTGAAAGGTAATTTCAACAACTAAGTTGTAGAAATCACCCCAAGGTCTCTCGGGTGTCAAGCCCTGACTTGAAAAAACAACTCAATTGATTGATGTGATTTGTTGGTAATCACAAAGGGCATTTATGGTTGGTAAGGTTGGAGGGAATTGGGTTTTCAAAAGGAGTTTGATTAAATTTTGGAAATGAAATGTAATTGCTATAATTTTAGGACAATAGTCTAAAAATCCTCTTAATCCATCAAATTTGGCTTGATTGTGATGCTAGAACTTGGTTTTTGATTCCAATTTTCAAAGAAAACTCAAAAGGGAAAAGGGATGAGAGATTTCCTAGACCTGCAAATAATGTTGGATAGTAACAATGGAGGATGCTATAGTGGACAACCTTCCCAAAACTGAGTTCCACTTAACCAAGGTAATCTATAGTCTCATGAAACTAGTGCAATCTTCTAAGGTCTACAAATTTTCAAACCATTCATTCACCATTAAGAATGAATAAATATTGAACTTAAAGTGAAGCATTGGTAATAATCTTAGACTAAATTTAAAGATGATTATCATCAATAAACAACAAAAAGTATCAGCGATAAAGAGGTCAACACCATAGCATTCTTCACCATTAAAGTACAAAATGAACTAACTACTGAAAGCAACTTAAAACTAGAACAGTAAGGATAAAATATAATATTGAGAAGATGAATCATGCATACATGTGGAAGAACACAAGAATCCATCAAAACAATGCAATTCACATTAAATTTCTGCAGCATGCCTTTACACAACTCAAATATCTCTTTGCAAATGAGAAGAGACCCACTATTTATAGTTTTCCAAAAGTGAAATGAATGGACATGATTTACTTTCACTGTGTGGCCCAGATTCATTTTACATTAGGGTTTCACCTACCCCCAAAATATAACAATATAAAATACATCTTTGTCTTATCCCTGTTTTATCCTCTAGTGACATTGGCACTATAGTAGTTTTGTCTTTTAATTACTACCTTAATTTATGGCTAATTTGATAGGAATACATCATATATGATAGGTTTTCTATCATTATTTTGGATGGTAGCATATACCAAAAATTTCCCAATCAAAGCCTGGAGCTTATCCCATTCCATAATATCTGATTATAGGATATGAAATTTGATCTTCTTGAATCTTTCTGTGATCTTCTCCCAATGTTTAGTACACTTGGGGGTGGCTTTGATAACCTACTTGAACTAGATAAAGGCTCTTGTAGAAAAATCCATAGAGTCTAGCGATAGCGCATCTACAACCCCTTGTTCCATCTTCTTGTGGAAGAATGGCTTAATCTTTTCAGAATCTACTTCTAGGGCGAGCATTTCATAATCGGTCATTATCTTCAAATATTATTTGTTGTTGGTCCGGTTTTCCACAATGCATTCATTTTCAATCTCTAATCCATGCAAATCCATCTCCAAGAACTCTTCTATGATCTGGGCTCATCTACCATGTCTCCATGAGCCAATAATCATTCTCTGGTAGCCCCAACTCCTTCTTCCATACGCCTTTAGAGAGCTTGAGGATGCTCTCGAGCTTTGGGTAGGTGATTCTATATTACTCTATGAGTCAATGGCAGATTCTGTTGGAGTTCTCAAACTATTTTTGCAACTTTGAGAATTTGTTGTATGTTTGGGTAGCATGTTAAAAACCCATGTCTCCATTGTATAGGACATGCCTGAACCAATCCATCGTGGCCTTGGTCTAATTCTTCCTATCTTCCATCTTTCTTATATCTTCCTTGGAGAGAAATGAGGGTGGTTGATGATGTCATTGGAGGGTCTTCTTTTGTAGACGTCCACTGTTGGATGTAAGCGGTAAGATCCGTTACTTGTGCTTTCAGTTCCTCCTTAGTGGATTGGTCTGTATCCATTTATTACATGATAGAGGCTACGAATCTATGGAACTCATCTATTTTCTACTCATGAGTTGCTAGGCTCAAATTGATTGTTAAGATAATATAGCTTTGTACAATTCCTTTTCCTTCATTTGCTATAGGGGTAGCAGTTTCTATTATTTTGGATCTAGAGGCATCCATCGTGATGTGAGAGAAAAACTTAGGCTTATTTCCCTTTCTTGTTTTGGTCTACACTCAGGCTAGGATCACCTCTAGTCATGCCTTTGGGTCAAAAACCATAGGGGCCTTCTTCTTTTCCAACTATTTTTCTAGCCATTCAGGCACCTTGAAAGATTCCTTGGGTGATTCATGCTTATCTTATTCTCTCTATTCATCTTGACACTTTTCCTCTTCATTACCAAGGGATTCTTCTTCATGTGTCTCCTTTTAATTCAATTCCTTTTTGAGGGTGGCCCTTTCCTCATTGCCTGGCTCAGTGGTGATGGAATCCTTTTCAATTAAATTTTATCCTGAGGGTGCCCTCTCTTCTTTATGTATTCTCTCGTCATGGCTCTAAGATTCAAAGCTCTCTTATGGGGCATCCTTATTTTCTTCTTGCTCTTGTTATTATTATTTTTCTTTCTCTTCCTCCTTTTTTGGAGGTACTCCATCCTGGGTCAGGCCTCTATCTTGGCCGATTGGAGAACACCCATCCAATATTTATATGTCTATGTTAGTATCTGCCTTCTCCTCCTTAGAGTATCACTCTTCTAGGTCAACCACTTCACTTGTGATGTTATGATGTTGGGGGAGTTATTCATCCAACTCTTTATTTGAGGTTTTTATAACATACCGCTCATTGACGGCCTTGGTGTCCTCCCTTGAAGAGTGCGACCTCTCCCCATCAGACGTCACCTTATCCAGATTTATACTTAGCCCAGCCTCTAGATGTTCAGAATATTATGCTTTTTCAAAGTCCTTGGGCTCCTCGACTATATCCTTTGCAACCTCTTCTCTTTGTTGTTGTGTGTGGCGCCTCTGCATTTCTTCAAAAATTTGCATCGTGGCTTTCATCATTGGAGGATTTGTAATTGGTGGTGGAAGAGGTAGGGAAATAACAATCTGGGCCATGAAATCTTGGACCTTTGGGCCAATCATTATTCTAAAAAGCTTGGGAGGTGTATTTTGCATATATTTCATGAAAGCATATGGTAGGGTAAGAGATGGCATGGTTGCAGTGGTTATTGTAGGTGTCGGAGTAGAGAGAGTGGGAAATGGAGGAGGAAGTGAGGAGGACAACCACGAGGATGTGGTGGAGGTGGAAGGAGTTGAGAACCATGACTGGAGTCTTTGGTGAGGTGAATCAAAATGTTCACTTCAGGTGGAGATGAAATAGGCATTTCCTAGGAGGCTGAAAGTGGAGGGGTGGAAATGGTAGCAGTAGCGGGAGTGGAAGTGGTGGTGGCAAGCATGGTTACTCAAGGTTCTCTTCTCCTTCATGTTGGGGGTCTTCTTCTATGGTATAAATTTCACTTACAAATCCCCCTATTCTCTTTGTCCTTTTGGATGACTCTCCCTTTGTGGTCTTCCTAGAGTATACTTTATGCTTAGGATTACACTCGAGCACATCCTTTATTTTCTTCAATATTGTCACCGAAGGGGACTTGGGTGCTTCCTCGAATGGGGTAGCAGTTGCTCCACTATCTATTTCATTTCTAGGCTTGTCTTTGAGCTCACCATTAGTCAAATGTACACCCTATATTTTGAGATGATCAATTTGGCCGTCTATCGATTTCCTTTTCATGTTCTCAATGGGTCCCATTATTAAATCAAGGTTTGTGACCTCTTCTTCACTCCAATCTATTACTGGTAGAGTCAAGTTGGACACAATGTTGAACCTATCATCATTAATATTATTGTCTTCCTCTACTATCTGGTCAGGGACCATGAACAAATTTACCGATTTCACAAATTAGGATGTCATCCTCATGTTGTGCTTCATTTGCACTTCTTTGTCATCTATATAATTAGTGCAAAAGTCTTCGATTTGAGGCCTATGGGCATATTACTTTCTGACCCATTTCTTTAGCTTTCCATAAGGGTCCATTCTCCCTTGATTGTTGTGGAGATATAATGAATACTCCACCAATTTATTTTTTGAATATTCAACACATTGGGCTGCAAGGCAGGAGTACATTCCTTGCCCAAAGGTCAGGGGATAAGGGATCCTAGGCCTATGTTTGTCACTGAGAAATGTGTGAGTGTCTTGTAGTTGTCAAGAGACATCAAGCAAGATCATATGGTCATTGACATAATGAGGCAACTGATAGGGGTTCTCTTAGAAACCCTCCATTTTGACATAAGTGAGCTTTGGGAGCTATATAAACAGATACCTAAATCGGAGGATGAAGTCCTTGGCACTGTGCAACACTCTTCTTTCAAAGTATCCTCCAAGTAACCTAATGATGTGCCCAATGAAGGCATTTTTCACCCTCATGTATTATCTTTTTTAATTTCAATACTGTAATTGAGGGTAACGATTATAGACCTTGAGGCCCCTGCTCTTTTCCTCTGGGTTACTTGCGATGAAGAGTCCCTTATACGATTTTTTTTTTGCTAGGAGGTATACCAGGTATGAAGTCATATAGAACATATAATTTTTCTTCACAACCATGAGCTGTTCATGCATTTTATCACTAATTATTTTAGCCCAGTGGAACTTTGTCTTGCCTCAGATGATATTCTCAATGAAGTAGAAAATCCATTCTTCAAAGAAAGCAGCGCCTGGGAGACCTATTACCCTACTTAATAAGTTGACCAAGTCATGGTATTCTTCATAAAAGTCACTCTTGAATAATTCTTGAGGCACTTTGGCAGCATTTCCCCTCTTATCCTTCAACCAATGTTGGTTGATCAACCTTCTGCATCTGAGTGGGTCTTCTTTCCACATGTTCTTGGCATATTCATTTTATGGTTCCTCCATGACATAAAATTTTGGGATGCAAAACATTTTACCAATAAATCTAGCAGACAAATATGCTAACACCCTACCTTCATGGTCTATTATCTTCCTATTTTTGTGATAGCAATCCTTGCATGCCAGAACTTGCTATGGAGAAATGAGTGCAAGAGGGAAAATGACTACCTTAGCAAGACCATAGCTCTAATTTTTTGTGCATTTTCCATTGTGGGGTGGACTATTAGCCTTTTTCTGGATTCATTGATGTTTACATGTCTAAGGTTGGTATTCGACACAGAATCCCAAGTGGAGTTGAGCTTGGAGCTGCATTCCACACCATGAAATCGATCTCATCTGGTCTTTATCTTATTTCCCTCTTAGTGGACATGCATGTTTCTTCCCTTTATAAACTTTATCCATAGACTTCCATAATGGGCCCATAGTAGGTTCCATAAATTTTGTATGCAAGGATGAAGTAAGTACATTTATATAGAAATCAGGGCAAACGTTAGTTAGATCCTACAAAATAGAGTTAGATCTAATAATACATCATTCAAAGACTATAAAATTCATATTCATACATCATTTCAAGCTCATTTGGATCATAAAAGATAGTGTGGGGCCAGGGTTGTGGGTTTCCCTGGGATGGAAGCTGTCAGGAGGGATCGAGAGAAGGATGATGTCGGGGTGACAAAAATTTGTAGACATTCACTCGCATTGAAAGTTCTACAATGGGGATTTGGTAGTACAATTCATCAGAAGTGCAATTGGTATGTGTAAGAATTGTCTATGAGGCTCCTGGGATTCATCTAATTGATCACTACGCTTTGTGGGGTTAGGGCATAAGAATGTTAGAGGCTTGATGGATATTTGAGACTCTGTCTTTAAGGAATGACAATCAAAAGATGATGCCCAACATGAGGAAACCCACACTATGGGATTCATAGATGCCATAGAGGATAGGATCAACACTGCAAAGTTTGGGAGATGTGGGGGTGATCCCACAATAGTGGTTTACAATTTTTGGCCAAATTGGACACTGAAATTATTATTTTTAACTAAATCTTCACATTCGGGCACCTATAGCGGATAAACTGTGAGGAGTTTGAAGATGATCCAAACTAGATTCTCATCACATTTTTCTGTAGATTCTAACAATATTTTTTTCATTTTTTTTGGAATTAGATTGCAATTCTTTTTCCATCTCCCACGAAAACTAGTTTTTTACAGAAAATAACATTTTTAAAAAGTGACGCATGCCATATAACGCATAAATTTTTTCTATGAAGGATAGAATTCTAATTCTTCCAAATTTAGATCTGTAACTATGATATCTAGTGCTTCCACTTGGTTAGATAGTTTTTTATTGAATATTTTTTCTTTAATCAAGTTTCGAAGTCAAACCAATTACAATTCAGACGTAGCGTGACCATATAACGTGTAACATTTTTTGAATATATCAAAATTCATTTGTTTTTGTTGTTGGACAAAGCACTTCAATATCTAGTGCACTCATATTTTTCAATTTTTTTTATAATCTGCTATTTTTCCACATGTGCAGAACAAAAACCTATATTTAATAAAACTAAAAAAACAAATACAAAATTAAACCAAAACATATCAAAATTATATTCGTTGGATAGTTTGTTCTGATGACTACTTGATTCTAGTTGGGTTTGTGAAGTGTCCACCATTTTCATGTTCAAACTGAGCTTCAAAGTGAAAAAAATTAGGTTGTCTGAGGGGGAGAATGAGGGATAAAGGGGGTTCATACGAACCCCTAAGGGTTTGCTCGAACTAGGGACAACCTTGAACATAATGCATTTTTTTTTGGTTTTTGGGTGGGAAAATAGGGAATGGGTTCGCTTGAACTAGTAGGTTCGTATGAACCCCTAAAATCAATTTTTTGGCATGGGGTCATTTTTTGTGAGTTTGCCTTCCTCACTGGAATTGTAAACCACTATTGTGGCGTCACCCACAGATAGAACCCGTTGGGTGGTTGCTAGATGTTTGTCATTATTGAATGGCCGAGTGTGAGCGATGATTCACATGCAACAACCTACACAATCCTAATGACCTATATTTTTTTTTTGAAGCCCTCAATGGAATTAACCTAAGCGGAGTCCACAATACAAACATACGAGGTTTTTTGGACACTCGGGAGCGGCAAAGGAAGAGGAGTGGTGTGCAAATTGACTCCCACAGAGACTAGCCAGTACTGAAATAGGACTTAATAGTTTTCACTCCAAATGATGACAGAGAAGGTGGGACCCGTATTATGGGCAGAAGGAACGATATCACTATTAATGAATGATGATCAAGAAATGGTAGTCTATAAACAATAGTCCTCAAGGAGTGACCCGCAAAACCCTCAGACTTAGAACTTTTTCTTGGGAAGATCAGAACGACATTGGAGGCCATAGACTCCACAACGTGAAAGGCAGGGGTAGCTTTGTCATAAGACAATGAAATTCAAACAAGAGTGGGCTGCAAATGGCGACCCGTAAGCGGCAGCCCACGTTGAACTAGAAACTTAGCCATTTTAATCAAACAAAGGTAATTGGGGTGGGGTCCATAATGTAGAAGGGAGACGTCGATCGTTCATTTGCTAACGGTGGTGGGAAGGCGGAAACTCGCAAGTGATGCCCACATAAGCAGACCCGCATGGGCCTGGAGACCGACGTTTTTTCATTGAAAGCTCGATTGTTCATGTGTTTAACTTAGATAGTGATCATGATACTACAGGCCATAGAGGGGATGATGTTGTATGAAGAACAACGCTAAAGGTTCCGTGCTCCACATTCTCATGGGATAATTATTTCAATAGTTTGAGATTTTAGGCATGAGGAGGTGGTCATCAAGATAGCCGTAGAAAGTGTTTAACCATTTTATGTGAATATTTAAACACTATTTTACAAGCCCTAGATAAAAATAATGCATTCAAGGCTCTGAGGGTGGACTTACGTAAAATTGATGTTAAAATTTGATGAAGATCTCACCTAGGATCCCCAGGGGCTAATGTGGGCATAGGGGAACCGATCACTATTCTCCTCTGCTTAGAATTTAAAATTGGTCGATGAAAATGATAGGTGAGGTGGCTTCTATTTATATGCAAAGGGTCATTAATGAACCACATTGAATGCATTTTATGATAGTCATTGTGGTAGGTAGGGTGCGAGAATCCAACGGTTCCGTAGAGGACACAGGACCCACAATGTGGGATGACCCCAAGGCCTCATCGTTGACTAATGGTGAAGAGGAAATGACGAATATGGATGCATGAGCCACCATGTATGTGGATGCACTAGGTTAGTTGTTCATGGAATGGTGAAGAAACAAAAGTGCCGCACAAAGAGCGACCTGCAACCTCGGACCTGTAGGGTTCGAAGGATGCCAGGGTAAATAACTAAGGGAAGTCTACATGAAATGGCCTGCATGAGTCAAAAAATTAGGGAACTTTTGGGAGGTGAATTTGGTCGACTAGGGAATAATGACTTGAGTGTTCTTGACCACTTTTAGCATAAAATTAGGGGCATGCAAAATGAGGCAAAGGAAAGATGACCCAACGAAGTTGAAAGCAAGAGGAGGTCGCATTTTGAATGTGGCATGTATGTAATGGGAACAAAAAATGGTGATTCCATTCGGAGAACACTCTCGATTTTTCTAAGGGTACGGATTCATCTGAAACCCTTGGTCTATGGTTTCATAGACCAAAAGTGGATTTCCATAAACAAACAAGGAACTTAAAGGAGGACGAGATCCTTAGTTGAATTCAATCACATAAATACATCAGAAGTGTGTGTAGTGTATTCATTCCTTTCCTTTAAAGATCATAGCAGATAGTAGTCAATCCATTAAGGAAAGCTATGTAAGTAGTCTGACCACAAAAGTAACTTGGACATTGCTCCACTACTAGTCAGGCATTCATATCCTCAATGAAGTTGTCGCTATGATCCCACAAATGTTGGTCTATTTCTAGTTGGCCATTCATAGCCTTGATAGAGTCATTCACACACCCACACAATTGCTTGTTTTGAAATTTTCTTTCTTTTCTTTTCTTGAACATTTTCTTTTGGTACTCTTTTCATTTTCTCAACTATGTAAGGACTGAAGCTTACTGTGGGTTTAGAATCACAGTGGTCAATGGAGTAGATTTAGGATTTTTCACTTGCCAAAACCTCATATCCACTATTTCACAACTCACCAGGAATTTCTAAAGTGTGTATCTATGTGCAATCAGAGGTAAGTGCGAGTGGATTCAAAGAAGGGCCCCATCCTAAATCAAGTTGAAGTTCAAACTGTTATGAGACTTTTTCCCCATGGAAGAAAAAATAATAATAATAAAAGAGAATAAAAGTAAAATGAGAACTAATGTAATAGTTCAAGAAATAAAATGTAATAAAACAATAATTAGAGTTTTCACGGGAAGTTGTAATTATTTATAAAAGGGTGTGTCAGTTGAACTACCCTTTATGTTGTATAAAAACCCGTGAAAACTAAATTATTGAGGGGAAAAAAATAAGAGAGAAAAACAAGTACAACACATTGCGGGAATAGGGTTCCAAGTTAGCAGGCTGTGAGTAGGATGGAGAGGGGGCACTCCTATAGTGGGTGTCCAACTTGGGGTACAAGTGCGTGCACTCAGGACGGTCCTGGCCAGGGCATGGTTTTGTGGCACGAGTGTTGAGCATTGTTCTGGTGGAACCAACACTCGTGTAGAGCGGCAAAGTCCAGTTTCCTCCCAGACTACTCACAGACAGAAGAGGTTGAACAAGGACCATTCCAGCAATTGTTGGGAATTTCTTCAGCACATTTTAAAAGATAAGTATTCAAGTTTGATGAATTATCTGAGCAATAAATGTTTTAAATCTTTGAGTTTATTGAATTAATAATCTATTTTCGGCATGAATGAATGTATTTGAATGCAATTTGTTGATCAATTTATTATATGCAATTTAATTTCAAAGTCTTTACTGGAACATTAAATATTATATTAAAATTTGTGTATAAAAGTTTTGGAAATAATATGTGAAATCAATTTAAATTGCTGCATTTTAAATTTGGGAATTAGTTTCATTTCACAAACAAAGAAACCCACTTCACGGCAGCGATAGAAACCCATAATAAAAAATGAAGAATTATCCAAAGAAAAAATAGGAGTGAGAAACAAGGTAGGTCCCTTGACAAGCCATGCATGTCCACCGCATCAAAATGAAAGACACCCTCAACAAAACAAAAGCTGGGAAAGTGAGTAAAAGAAAAGTGAAAGGAAAGAAAATAACCTACCATACCCTATGCACAACTATATACAAAGAAAGAGCTTAAGTAGCTTAGGCAAGGAAATAATGCTTGAGGTACTACCCATTGACAGGCAATGGGAAATCTTCTCCAGTTGGTGTTTTGAGGTGAAAGGTATTATTTATTAGAATCTCAAAAATATGAAAGGGTCCAAGCTATAGCTTGTCGAATTTGTCATATCTCCCTTTCTTTTCATGGGCCTTGTCCCAAAAAATGTCTAAATAAACAATCCTAAAGGCCTTCACTTTGGCTTGACAATCAAACCATCTTTTGACTATGCCCTGGTGTTTGGAAAAAAATTCTATTGCTTGATCACAGACTTCCTCTAAATGTAGTAACTCAACAAGGCGAGATTCTTGATGCTCACCATCCTAATTTTAATTTTTAACAAATTGGAGCATGGGAATATTGAGGTGGAGTGGGAAATAGGCTCCATGCCATAGATTAGGGGAAATGGGGAATTTCCCAAGGCAGGCTTGTGATGATTGCGATCTACCCATAAGGAAAAACTAAACTGGGTGTGCGAGTCTTTTGGGTTCTTGTCAAGCAGCTTCTTGATCACAATTATCATATTATTATTTGTGGATTTAGCTAGGGCATTCCCTAAAGGGTAGTAGTTGGATGAAAATTTGAGTGCGATGCCATAATCAAAGGCCATCTAGCGAACTTGAGAGATGAAAAGGAAGGGCCATTATCACACACAAAGGAAAAAGGAAACCAAAGCAATTTAAGATAAAAATTTCTAGAAAGTTAGTAACAAATTCATTGGTGCATTACCTACATACTATTGCTTCTATCCATCGAGAGAAAAAATCAGAAGTGGTTAGAATGTACCTGTAGCCTATAGATGATGGTTGGCTTACTAGACCAACGACGTCGAGTCCCCATTGAGCGAATGACCTTACCTCCAGAATTCGTTGCAAAGGGATAGCAACATTTCTTTCCCTCACAGTGGTAGTCTGGCATACATGATAGGTTTTGACATGGTTGTGCGTGTCTTTGAATAACGTTGTTCAATAGTACTCGGTTTAAAAAATCTAATGGGTGATCCTAAACTTGTCGTGAAACTGCTTCAACACTTCAGGTGGTTCTTCCTTCCTAAGGCATCTGCGATAGATCCCTTTGTAGTTTTTCTTGTACAATATGGATCCTTGGAGCATATATATACTAATATTTAATTTGAGAGCACACTTCTAGAATCCGAATAACCATGATGGACTCTTGTTTAATAGGTAATAAACAATTTCGTCAGACCACTCTCCTAGACAAACATCTTCTAGTTGGTACTATCGCACTGTGAGATCCAACTCAATTTCTACTATTGTTCAAGTGAGGGCTTGCCCTCAGACTAGATTTATGGGATGGATCTCCATGTCGTATTCTATCAATAGTGTGATGCATTTTTCTCTCAATTCCCCTAGTTCATTTTGCATTCACAAGGTCTTAACTGTTGGATCAGGGACTATTGTAAACACTTTATTCCTCAAGATGTAGTGCCAAAACTTATTGAAACCTCTGGCTAGAGAATATGCCTATTTTTCAACATTGTTGTATCACAATTATGGATCTTTCAATGGAGCACTAATGAATGGGATGGGGTGCTTGTTCCCTTCATCATCTTTCTGGGTTAACATGTTAGTACAATAATTATCTGGAGCAAATGAGTAAATGTAAAATGGCTTCAAATAGTCTAGACTGACTAGCACTAGTGCATCAACAATAACTCTCTTGATTTCTTTGAAAGCCTATTTGGCTTCCAATGTCTATTCCACTTTGGCATGCTACTTTAGTATAGCATTCAATGGCTTGAAATTTTTGGCAAAGCCCGTGATGAACTTCTTGACGAAGTTGATTTTTCTGAAGAAAGATTTCAATTCTTTCTTACTACCTGGGAGCTAAATCATTGATATGGCTTGGATTCGTTTGAGGTCAATGGAGATCCCTTTTTCTGAGATCACATGTCCTAGTAGTTTACCTTCATTAACCCCAAATATGCACTTCTTTGGGTTCAGTGAGATGCCAAACTCTCTGCACTTTTGAAAGACCTTACATAAATAAAAAACATGGTGTCCTCTTTTCTTTGAAAACATAGTAAGGTCATCCGTATCTATGATGATTCACTTGTTGATGAGATCCTTGAATTCTATGTCTATTGAACGTTAAAATGTGGCACTGGTGTTGCTTAAACCAAATGACATTCTTCTATATTAAAAGGTTCCCAATTTTGTGGTAAATGATGTTTTGTGCCTATCTTCATACTGCACCATAACCTGATTATATCTTTTGTATCCACCCAAAACAGACATCATTTAAGACCTGTTGACAATTTGAAACACCTCATCCAATGATGGCACTAAGTAATTATCCTTTTCAAAAGCCCTATTGAGGTTTTGAAAATTTACACATAATCTAATTTCTCCATTCTTTTTCCTGAATGGAACCAACTTTTCCACCCACATGGAGTGTCAGGGAAGATGGTTTTGGCCGATAATAACTTTTGAAATTCTTTCAAAATAATTGGTTCCAACAATGCATTAATTAGGTGTTGATGTTGTCGCAAAGGCCTAACATCGGGTTTGAGAGAGATGGTGTGAGTGATAATTGATGTGTCATATGTCTTCACGTCCTCATAGCTCTAGGAAATCATGTCGTGATAGGTATAAATGGCTTCAATAACCCATTTTATTTCTTTTGACACACACACCTTTCCTATGAACACATTTTTAACCTCCTCAACAATACGAAGATTATGAGCGTCACATTGATTTTCAATCGAATCCTTCTTGGCTTATTGATCTTGATCTCTTATCTAATGCAAATCAATTATTCTCTTTGGTTGAACCATACCTCATGGTATCATATTTGTACTAAGGTTAATAACTCCCTCCATGTCTAATTCTACTTCCTCGGGCTTAGCTTCATCAATGATTTGATTTGCAAACAAATAAAATCTTGTGATGCAATCAAGGATGTGCTTGTCATCATTGAAAACTTGAAAATTAGTGATGTTGTCAAGCATTGATGGAGTAGAGGTAAGTTGTACACTGAATTTCTTCACACCAAACAAAGACAATGGATGAAGTGTGCTAGCTGCCTGGGCCAATGCATCAATAGTTTGATTTTTAGCGTGTGGGATCAGCTAAATATTGAATACATCTAAGCCCTCTATGAGATCACAAACCCTATGTCTATAGTTTGTTTTACCTATCAATTTTTCACTCAAATTTGGATTTTTGTTTAACAAGTGTATTTTGGGTGATGTGGAGGCCATTCCAACTCCCCTAACCTTGTCATGGAGTTCGTAAATTTTGAAACTTCCCAACCGCCTAACTTATCCGTAGTCATTGCAGTCCCAAGTCTTGTCCAAAGATGTCTCATGCAGTCACTCGATCAAAAGTTATTAAAAATTTAGAAATCCTGACAGATGGTTAGGAAATTCTGTTTCTCAATGACATGGAGGCCCAAGTGGGATGCACTATTCAAAATATTTCAGTTCATTTAATGAATCGTGTGGTGCCTTTGAGGAATGTCTCCTCAAAAATTTTGAAACACCAACTTGAAGATGTAATGTAATATTTTAAATCTTCTAAAAATACAACTCTTAAATAGGGGGTTGGTGAAATAGATTTGGAAACGGATTAGCATAATTTTCTTAGCAAATTAATGATCACTTCCTATCAACGACGTTATGTAACCTACATACAAGGAAAGGTGGTGACATATTCAACTTTAGAGTCTTCTCAGGATGGTACTTCTTGGTGATATCAGAGAGTGGTAAGATGATCTTGTGCCTGTCATACAACTAGATTTAAATTGGCTTGATGAAGAGCAACTGGACATCATTTCTGAGCTACGTTCACTGGCATGGAAGGAAAAAACCAGCTACACCGAATATAACAGGATGATGTTTGTTTTACAAAAAGAAGAAGAACTTGCCGAATTTCACAATTTGGTTATGGAAATGCAGTTAGAGATTTATAGAGTCTTGACACCTCTGATGGTTTAGCTACATGCAAGAAGTCTTTTGGTGGCACGTAATGATAACATCTATTCATAAATTGTTTCTGTTTCAGAATTTTTTCTTGGTTCCAGTCGTTTTCCAATCGGTTGTTTTGTAATGTAACGGTTTTGATATGTCTATATATAGACCTATGAGTTAATAAAGGGGAAATTTTGGGGATGGGAGGAAGAGAAAAGGGGGATGGTTTTCTTTTCATGCACTATTGTTGTATAGAGAAATCAGTCTATGAACTCATGTTTTTGATGGTGAAGAAATAAAGAGGATATTGTGAATGTTTGAATTTCTCAATTTTATCTTTAGACTGTAATGAACTGTGTTTCTTTGTGATTACTCTTCCATGTTACTCTACTTCAATGGGTTGAGTATGTATTTAATTCTAAAGCTTTTAATTTAGATTAAATCATCTTTGAAAATAATGTACCATTTTTTCTTCCCCTAGATATCATTAGTGGCTATGATAAGTGAACTTTGTGTCACTTTTTTTCAATTCATTTTTATTATGAAATCTCTTTTTCACATCTATTACCATGGTTATGGGTAGGTGTCAATGTACCTTTCTTTCTTTCTGATAAAAATCATACCCCATGTTTTATTCATTGTAAACCATCTAAAGGTAGTTGCACCTTGTAAAATAAGAAGAGAGAACTAGAACAAATATCATTGCGAGTGAATCAAATGTTGGCCAGATTGTCATTTGTGTGGGCCAAAGGGTATTAATTGAAGTGAAAAATCTGTCAAACGACATATTTTTGGTGACTCTGTTGGGAATATTTGAAAAGACTAGTATCATCCTTGTTTTAGACATCAAATGGTTCCTTTCCAGAAAAGAAGGTTGGAGACTCTGTTTATCTAAAAATCCTATAAACATAATTCGAGACTAAGCAAGGAAGCCAATTCAAATATATTACAAATTTGTGTGGATGTTAAAAAAATGCCGACATGGGTGAAGACATCCTTACCTTGGACTCACAATCAACAACATGAAGGGAGTTTTTATCATGTTGGAAATAAGAAAACTGAAGCTTTCCCAACATGCATGCTGACCGGGCCAAGTGAACAATCATTCAATTCCCATAAAGAAGAGACATGACAAGATGAATATAAAATTATCTCTATTCCAAATTGGTTCTTAAAAGGTTCAAAACATGACTTCTGATGTGGTATTATGGAAGAATATGGCCATATTACAAAAGTTGATGTGAATACGTTCACTTGTGACTCCAACAATTTTGAAAGAGGTATGAATGCACTATTGACTGAACCGCTTAATGAAATTTTTGAGGAAAATAAGATATTAGAAAAAGAAGCGTATGTATTGGAAAATAGTTTGATTGAATCATCTAAAGGTGAAAATGATTTCTATCCTTGACCCACTTGCTTTCTCAATGAATATTTTGTCTATACAAAAGGAGAAGAAATAGTTCTTGTTAAATTTGATCCTGTGCTTTTAGAATATAATTCCCTAGGGTCACAGTTAGCAACATGCACAAATTCTATTTCAAGTGACAATTCGAAGGAAGAATCTTTGACTTCTGATGGTCCTCCTGCATTTTAAAATGAAATAATGATTAATGTTGCATGTAAAAATAATGTCAAAGCGACGATAAGAGTAAGGAAAAATTTGGAAGATACTACAAATAAGATTACTTGGGGTGAACTCAATGCATTATACTGGCTGAATTTTTTTTGTGAAGAATCAAATGTTAGAAACAATACCCTTTTTGAATTATATGATTGTCAATCAACTGATAAAGGCTTGTTCTCTTCTCCTGAACAAGACAAGTCAAGAATATATATTTTTAAGAATAGTTCTGAAAATGATTGTTTTGAAATCATGTTACAAAGAGAGGAATTTCTTGAATACTAAATTTGACAGTATTGATCATTGTAAACAAATGGAGAATGGCTATAGTGTTGGCCTTTTGGATCAATACTTAACAACTTCTCTTGGTGGAATTTTTCTTGAAAATGAAACTATTTATGGTTCTCCATCTGGTGGAAATGTGAATGTCAAATCAATGCTCAAAGAACACAAGCCTTCTGAATTGGTAGGTGAAGAAAATCATAAAATTTCTTATTATGATTTGGTGTTTAGCAATGATTCAGGTCAGGTGAAATATAGCTCAAACCAAGGCATACAATATGATTTCTTTCAAAAAGATTGATTTGATTTATTAGAAAACAATTGTGGAGGTATGGCTAGTGACTTTCAAAAGGCCACAAAGATATACCTTTAAGAATGGATTTTTGGCTTTGATCTTATTGTAATGTCACAAAATTGCACCTAGGGGAAATTCCAAATTTTTGCATCTTGCCTAGCATTTATTACACTTTAGAAGCATTAATCAAAAAATCCCATGAGATAGAATTTTATGATTCTGACTCCATGTGGACACATGGTGAAATTATAGAAGCCTGATAGGGCGTTTCCCAAAAACGTAGGCCTCAGATGCCTGCATGACACGCGGACGTCTGTGTGGTGCGCTAGCATCCCAATGGTTTTTTGAGTCTGAAATGATGAATCTAGAACCTTGACCCTTGCGACACATGTCCTGGTGGTTAGGTCTCAAGTGACATGGCTCTATGTCGCCCTTGCATGCATTAAAACCCCTATTTTGCATTCATTTTGGGGTTGGAAGTCTTTAATTCAAGAATTTTTACCACTTGATCTGCTCTTGGGTAAGCTCTATCCTTGAATAGCAAGACGTTTATTGGTGAAGCCATGCCGAACTAAGGTCCCTCTAGTAGCTACCAGCTCTCCAGCAACTACTAACTCTCAAATAGGCACATTGTGGTATGCCTGTGTTCCCCAGAAGAGGGTCTTGACCTGTGGGTAATGCTCTCTCTCCCTATCACTCCTTCCTACTAGTTCATTTAATACTTTCTGGTGTGGGCTCTACTCTGAAATGGGGCTTTTTTCACCACACATTTTGTTTATTTCCTTTACAGTCTTTACCAAAATTGGTTTTTTGTGGAGGTGGGAACACCAATATAGGGGTCTCATTGAGGTAGGCCCCTATACAACCCCAACCTTTCCCCCTTGATCTTTTGTGTGCAGGTTAGAAAGAGAAAATTGGAATAAAGATTCAGACGTACCAAGGTAATCTTGTCTTAAGTTCTCTTGCATTCCCCTTTAATCTCTAGGTTTCTATCAATTGTTTGATTCTTCACTCTCTTTGACCCGAGTTGATAAGTAATATTCAATTTCATCCATATGAGCTCCTGAGCTCTTCATGGATCAGGATGCCAGCATATCTTGTGGATGATAGTGCACCACACTGGCATCCTGAAACTGCGCTAACATCTTTTGGCCGATATCTCCTCAGGTGGGGATAGAAATATAGAAGCCTTGCTCCTTCGGGGCATGAAGCTACTTTTTTGTTATCCTTCATAGTTTCATTGATTCGTTTAGTTTGAGTTGGATAAGGGAATTTCATTCTGTGGTCATCCCTTGAGAATAAAGAGACCCGTGCTCAACGAATCCCTCTTATATCACATTTTGGTGAACTGTCAGATCTAATTTAATAATGTTTTCTAGCTATAATAAGTCTTTTTCTGAATGAGATTTTGATATGTTGGAAGATGCTCTAGATGATTTCTTATAAGGACTCTGCCCATCTGTAAGTATTCTAAACAGACTCCTTCCTTTCTAGTTGAGGAGTCGGTAAATGTGGTAGTAGTTTATGTGGCTCCGCCAAGCCCTAAGAAACCCATCATTTATGTGACCTCGGTTGAGCCATTCCCTAGAAAGAACTATTCTGTCTATAGGATTTTAGGTCATAGCAATCCGTCAGACTTATATTCGATATTTGTGAAGGCTATTGACTCTACTTCTTATAATGTTGTCGAACATACGTACCCTACAAGAGGAAATTAAAAAAACCTAGAACACCAAGTTGTTGTTCCTGCATCACAACCAGATCAAAATCCTAATTCTTTACCACCATCTCAACCAGACCTTCCTCTAGCTCCTCAACCCAAAATCAAAGCATCAGGTGATTATGATCTTGTCTAGAAACTTTGTGTTACTCCAGCTAAGATCTCGCTTTGGGATTTTCTTCAGACTACTTTGGTTTGTTAGGAGATGTTGCAGGAAGCCCTACAAAATATTTAATTACTTCCTTTTCTAGGCCCATAGATGTTGATGCATTGATGGCACATATTCAAGCAGATTCACCAAATATTACATTCCACCCGCAAGAAATCCCACGTCCAGATGTGAAAAAACAAGAAGAAATTTTGATGATTATAGTAAACGTTAACAAAATCGGTATTAGACGTACCGTCATTGTCACTGGTTCAACTCTCAATGTTTACGGTATATATCTGCTACCTAAAATTAAAGTTGATTCATCCTCTTTAACAACTTCCTCCTTGTATATTCATGGATTTGATAATGCTGGCATCCAAGCACTAGGAACGATAATGCTACCTTTGCAGTTGGCCCCTGTTACCTTGCCTATGCTAGTCTATGTAATACTCAACCCGTTACCATACAATCTTCTTTTAGGAAGACCTTGGATTCACGATATGGGTGCAGTAAGTTCTACCCTACATCATTCATTAAAGTTAATAGCTAACAATCGGGTGGTTACGGTTAAAGAAGATCCAAAGGCTATGCATCTTTGCTTACTAGCCACTACTAGTCATAATTTGGTCACGTCCACTCTCAAGAATTGCATTGCTTCATTAGCTATTGATGCTATGGTGTGTTCCTTTTTGATACTCTCTATGGAAGTTGTCACTTGAGTGAGTATCAACCGAGATGAACCATCTAAAGTGGAAGATTGTAAATCTCCCCAATTCTGTCCTTCATCCTTTGAATCAAATGCTCTGTTAGGTGATAACTGGAATTCCTTGAACTTCTTTGAATTCTTCATAGTGAAGTATAAATCAAACCCCTCTGTTATAGAAGTTCTAGATTATGCTAACATGAGGACAAGTGAATCTCCCATTGAGGAAGATAAGTGTGATCCTATCTAGGAGACCCCTCCTCCTTGGGAGGGGGACTCCATTTATGTAAAGGAGGTTAATTTTTGTGAACTGAGTAAAGGAAGTGGGACCGCTCTCGTAGAAAATTTTGACATCCATTGGTGGAACGAGATGCTCTACGTAGATCCGCCCCTCTTGAAACTCTACAAGCTCGCTATGGGTTTGGCTACAAAATTGCTTCTTGGTATGGATATGGGAAGAAAGGCCTAGCACGTATCGAGCAAGGAATACCGATCCCTATTTAGTTTAAGCAATGACAATGCTATCGCAGTTTGTGATGCCTTGTTGAACAGTCTAAGAAAAAACCTTGGTGGAATGTCAACATGATTTTAGTTGAACTATTAAACTTGGTTCATCCTGAGTTGATAGAAGAAAGGGGACACTCCGAGAAAGTTCCTGTAGATGTCTTCTCTTTGGATGAAGCATTAGGGGAGTTTTTGGGTGCTTATTCTTTGTTACCTCCTTATCATCAAAAGAAGTGATTCCCATATCACTTAAACAAGCATACTTTGGAGAATCTATCTTGAGCATTGATGAAGAAGACCATATGTTAGCGATGATGTCTCAATATCTCATCCCGAGGACTGCAACACTCTCCTTAAAGGAGATATTATTGAAGTCCCCATGGATACTAAATATTCAGAAAAGGTGATTAATGTTGGGAAATCCCTCTCTTTCGAGGAAGCAGGTGAGAATTCTTCCCTCTTACATGATTACCTTGATATCTTGGCTTGGACATATGAGGACATGCCCGGTATTGATGAATCCATAGTGGTCGATAACATTGTCCTATGTTCTGACGCCAAGCCCGTTAAGCAAAAAATTTGAAAAATCAACCCTAGTGTAGCTTTAATAGTCAAGATTGAGATATAAAAGCTATCAAAAGAAAGCTTTTTTCCATCCTATTGACTATTCTCCTTGAATTTTAAATATAGTTGTTGTTAGAAATTTTGATGACTGTATTCATATATGCATTGACTTTCGAGACCTCAACAAGGCTTCTCTTAAAGATGATTTTTTGTTACCTAATATAGATATGATTGTGGACTCGAGTGCAAACCATGCATTGTTATGTTTTATGGATGGCTTCTTGGGTTATAATTAGATCCATATTAACCCACACGATCAATACAACACAACCTTCACTACCCCTTAGGGGATTTTTTTCTATGTGGTCATGTCCTCTAGTTTAAAGAATGCAGGAGTGACTTACCAACAATTGATGACCCTGATATTTCATGATTTCATTAATAAAATCTTAGAAGATTATGTTGATGAAATCTTGGTGAAATTCATAAATTTTCAAGACCATGTGAAGAATCTCCATCTTATATTTGAAACAATATGATTGTACAAGATGAGACTCAATCCCCATAAGTGTGTCTTTGGCGTAGATGCGGGTAAGCTCCTTGGGTTTATAATCTCTTATCATGGAATAAAAATTTACATGAATAAGATTCATGCTATTATTAACATGTCTCCACCAAGGAACATCACCAAGTTGTAATGTTTATAGGGGAAGATTTAGGAAATTCACATATTCATATCTTAGTTGGCTGACCGTACTCTTCCTTTCACCCGTTTATTGAAAAAGGATGTTCACTTCATATGGGATGCAGAATGTCAAAGAGCTTTCAAATCCATCAAAGCCTATTTGACCAATCCTCTTGTATTGATGCTAGCTATGCAAGATAAACCCTTATTGCTTTACCTCGCTATGTCACCATACACTTTGGCAACTATGCTAGCTCAATATGATGACTCGCGAAGAGAGAGAGTGGTCTACTACATCAGCCACATCCTTGTCAATTATGAAAATCATTATTCGTCCATGGGGAAGAAATGCCTAGCTCTTTTATTTGCTACCTAGAAGTTGAGGCACTATCTCCTCCATGCTAAAACTCATGTCATATTCAAAATAGATCTTTTGAAACATTTTTTCTCTAGTGTTGACCTTGCTGGGAGATTAGCGAAGTGGGTTATGTTACTTTCTGATTTTGATATAAATTTTGTCACTCAAAAATGGGTAAAGGGACAAGCGGTTTCCAATCAATTGATAGATGCTCCCTCGCCTTGCTTCTTCCCTGGATTCGACCTATTCCCTAATAATAATATCTTCAAAATCAACAATGACCTTAAATGGAAGATGTACTTCGATGGATTGAGGTGTTAGATTAGTTCTGGAGCAGGTGTGGTCTTGATATCTCCTGGAGGCAAATCAATCTCCCTATCATTTCGATTAGATTTTTATTGCACTAATAATATCGTAGAGTACGAAGTTATTATTTTTGGCTTAGGTTTCGTGATTGTATTGATGATTTAACACCTTCATTTACTAGGTGACTTTGAAATTATCATGAATCAGATCATGGGAAATTATCAAGATAAACAAATCAAGTTTTCTCGATATCGAAACCTCTCTTTGTCCATGCTCAATCAATTTTCATCTTTCACAATAAATAGTATTCCTAGGAGATAAAATAGACATGCAAATGCCATGGAAAGCACTACTTCCTTGGTACCTGCAGAAGATGATATAAAGGAATATCACTTTGTGGTTCAATTAGCGCGAACCTTGGTGGTTCCCGATCAACCCAAGCTTGAGTCTTTAGTTTTATTTCATGAAAATTCAAGAGAGTGGTTCTCTAGTACCTACAACTACTTAAAAACTAGAAACTTTCCCGACGATGTGATGAAAAGCGATCGTACTCATATACAAAGGATTTTGACATGTTACATCATCTTATTAGAGGTTCTTTATGAAAAAGGCTATAACGGCTTGTTGCTAAGATTTCTCACTAAAGTAGAAATACCCCTTTCCCTTAAAGAAGCCCATGAAATATTTGAGGGTGGACACTTTGGTGGTAGATACGTGGTGAGGAAACTAATAGACATGGGATACTATTGGCAGATGATTGAATAATATTCCATCGGTTTTGTTAAGAAGTGCCTTCAATATCAACAACATAGCTACCTTATCCATGCTCCTACTCAGGAGTTGAAAAATCAATCTTCTCCTTGGCCTTTTGCAAAATGGGGGTTGGATATTATTGGAAAATATCACCTCCTTGTTCCAAAGGACATAAATTTATCATTACCGCTAAAGATTATT
Organism: Sequoiadendron giganteum; assembly: GCA_007115665.2. Classification (NCBI taxonomy): domain Eukaryota; kingdom Viridiplantae; phylum Streptophyta; class Pinopsida; order Cupressales; family Cupressaceae; genus Sequoiadendron; species Sequoiadendron giganteum. The sequence continues at coordinate 114,921,056 of CM021100.1, forward strand.
TCACAGAGTGGGTTAAAGCTATGTTGCTATGATCTATGAATGATGAAACCTTCTGTAGCTTCCTGTTGAACGACATCATTTCTCATTTTGGGCTACCTGCTATGCTTGTTTCAAATAATGGTACACCATATATAAACAAGGAAGTAAAGCAGGTCTTGGAGAAATTTCTTATTCAACATAGGTTTTCTACACCGTATTATCCACAATCCAATAGCCAAGCATACTCTTCTAACAAAATTCTTGAACTCATTCTTCGTTAAACAATTAATAAACACAAAAAAGATTAGCATATTCAGCTGGCATATGCTTTATGGGCTTATCACATGAGTGTTTGAATGGCGACAAGAATGATGCCTTATAACCTCGTGTATGGCACAAAAGTTATCATGCCATTGGAGTTGGAAATCCCATCTTTGTGGGTTTCCCTTAGAGGACTGACTGGTGATGAGACCTCTTGAGTTAATCATTTGCATCAGTTAGAGATGCTCGACGAGCATCATTTACAAGCCCTTGGTCATCTTAAAGCTTATTAGTGGTCTCTATCGAGGCAATATAGTCAGGTTTTGCTTCGTATAACCTTCAAACTAGGTGACCTGGTGTGATACAAAAATCAATGGAATGTAAATGTGCCACTTGATCAAAAAGGGAAATTTAGTCCTAACTGGTTAAGTCCTTACATCATGGTTTTTGTATATGGTTCGGGTGCCTATGGATTGTTGTCTATGGATGGAACACCTTTAAAATAACATGTTAATGTGATGCATTTTCGTTGATACTATGCATAGTGTTTTAATGTGTCATGTATTTGGTGTTCTCCCTAAAGGGTAGTAATAATGCATATATTAACATTTACTCATTTTGACATCATGAATTTTTTTGTGTTTATGACATGGCCATGTGTGTGTGCGTGTAATAAAAAAATACATACATGTGTCTGACTATGCTAAATATCCATACATCACATTACATATTTTAAAGTATTTAGATCATCATAGCATTCAATTAACATGTAAACAAACATGTTTAATTAAATCATGATTAGTATCTAATCAAAGGATACATCCATATAAGCAAATAACGTCCATAGGATGAGCATACATAAAATGGAAAACATACACATAAGCAAATCCATCGTACAAAAACTGATGTATATATGTGTATGAATCAAATGTCATGTACATGTATCAGACTACTGAGTATGTGTCTATACAAAAGATCTAAAAATATGTATGTGTATCTACAGCCAACTACAATGATATACAATAAATGGGGGTCCTATCCTTGTGGCATTTGACACCTTGAGCCCTCTGGCTCTAGTGGCCGCTTTGGTGCTTTGGGAGGAGGCTACACAATGGTCTACGACTGTGATCGATGTGAACATGATGCATATAGATCCACCCGTATCCCTCCAAGATCCCCCTACAACTAACATATGTGCATCTTTGCCTGGATGAGCTCCTGGTGCAGCCGGTGAACATCTTTCAGGATCACAACCACCAACTGTGTGTCAAGCTCATCGATGTGGCTCTAAAGGGCATCATGTGCCATCTTGGAAGCATTGGCCCTAGTCATTGCCACATATTGCTCGATGAGCGCCGTACGCAACTACCCCGACAACTGATTTTGTTGTCCCCTGGCGGTTGTCAACTCCGCAATCAGTTGCACCGCATCCACACCTTTCTCCTTGTATGCAGTACATAGATGTTGTACCAACTCAAAAGTGGGTGCATGAATCCCCACTAGAACACATTGGTAAGCCTTTAGGACTGTCCCCTGGATTGGCACAATAGGGGCCACCTCTAAAATACACTGAGCTATAAGCCTATTCCATCCATGTGCATCTCTACAATCACAAAGAGAGAGGAAAGGATTAGTATCACATGGCATGTGTATGCATATAAGCATAAAAATAAATATAGAAAGCATGAAAATAACAATAATACTCTATGTATACCTGGATCCCCTAGTTACCATATGGGATCAGGGTGTGGATCAACATTGGGGCTTGATCCATTGACATCGATGATTGACCTAGGCAACGCTAACATTGCTACTGATGGGATGGTGGAGGCTGGTGGCACTGATGAAATGGGGGTAGTTGGGGGGGAGCTGATCTCCTCTATCATTGTGGCATCAAAAGTGTTACCTCCTCCTCCTCCTCTTGTGTTGGCTCCTCCTCCTCTGCACCACTCTGCTAGTAAAATCTCATCCTATTCTATGGAGGCTGGAAAGGTTCATCCTCTTGTGGGCTAGGGTCCCCTCTGAGAGCACCCTCATCAAAAACTCGAGTAGGATGATGTCTCTCCCACCACTGTGTGTAGTCCACTACCACCATAACATTATCTATCATCGCCATGGATAGTAGATCTTGATCAGGCTCATCATTGTTTCAAAAGACGATGTTTGTAATGGAGGGGTGAGGGCAATCACCTACCCTCACTACACTGCCATGTGCCGTAATGTATGTGGGCATGCTAGGTGGAATAGTCTGTACATGACCATGCTACCACTTTACCCGAATCTAATAATAAGGGACAATAATATAATCGTAGTGACCCACTAAAAAATGGTCCTGCTATAGGAACCTATTGTCATCAACCCACCTAAAATAGTCGCGGGGTCTCTAGTGAATCTCTCCTACGGTGGAAATGTCGAACTATAGCCTCCAAAATTATAAGTCCCCGAAATGCCATTGGCCTATTATGTCATACTAGTGGGCCATTAGGACCTGATACAACTGTCGTTGGAGAAAACTGACTAGTTAGGTGCACATGATGTGGGAAAAGGCCCGCACCTGCAAAAGTGTGCACATAGTTAGACTATAGTACTCCTAATGAACGTACCATCAAAGCTCTTGGTAGAGGTGTGCTAGCATGCTACACCCCTAAGAAAAAATAGTCTTTTGCTCGACCATCTCTCTGATAATCAAGATGAGGCCCCCATGCAGATGTGAGCCTCACCCATCTATGGTAATCTAGAAAGAAATTGTTGCTACCATCACCCAATGTAGCAATGACAGTGTGGTCCTCACCTGGTCATATGAGTAAGTGTAGATATGACCAGTGTTATTGCCGCCATCAGTCCACCCTATGTAGTACTGAACACCCTCGCTGTACTCCTGCACCGATCGGGTTTCGTGTAGGGCCACCCGTCGTCAGTGAATATGGAGCCCAAGGATCTGATAGACGTCCTCGAGGGTGATTTTCATCTCTTTGCATGGAAGATGGAAAGATGATGTGGTAGCATCCCACTACTCCATCAAAGTGGTGAGCATCTGATCATGGTATCACATCTCTGGCATAGTAAATACCTGCCAGAGACCGACCCGCTCCAAGTGTGTGACCTAATTCGGTGATAGGAAATCCCTCTACTCGTAGACAAGGAAAAATGCTCGCCCTCCAGGATGCTCCCATATCTCTCAATACTCCTACAAAAGGCAAAAGGTTCTAGGTCAGAAACACGGTCATGCTTAGAAAACATAAATACAAACATCTATGTGATGTGCCTATGTCTCGGACTGCCATGGTTGCGCTAGAGCACACCAATGTGGATTGGGGACCCCAATGCTTGTCTCGGATTACAACACATAAAAGGAATGGAGGCGCACATTTTAGACGCCTACACACCTCGATGCGTGAAATAATACAAAAGAATGAGCTAAAATACACGAAGATCGAGACTAAGAAACCTACCTAGTCAACTTAGCGTCTCATGACGATGTCCTCACATAGCTTCTCTAGCCTCAACACCTTTTACTCTTTCCTGCTCGACATTTTTTTGACTTTTCTCTCACAAAAGTCAATAATCTGCTTGTAGTGAATAGTGAAAATTACCCTTCTAGGGGCCCACCTGGGTATATATAGGCCCCTTGGGGCCTATTTTTCCTAGAGTTTGTGGCTCCTCGGTTTCTCTTGATTTTACCCCACCATGCTAGGGGAAAAATCAAGAGGGGGCATATAGTCACCTCTGGATCATATTTTTCCTCCGAATCGATGACATTTTCTTGATCATTCTTCTCTCCATGGTAGTTTCTTTTGATTTTTTGAAACTGACTTAAAATTTTATTTTTGCAGGATACAATTTTGAACAGTCCTTCATGACCATTTTGTTGCTGATTGCTAAGTTCAAAAGTTGGGGGCATCCTCGGTACCGGTCATCTCGACCTTGGTGACCTCTACGGTCCCCTTTTCTGGCACACATTTCCATAAAATTTAGAATTCAGGTGAAATTTTTCTTATCTAATTTAGTGAGGCTGATTTTTTCGAAAATTAAGCCAACTAAAGTGGGGGAAAAATGTAATGTCGTAGAATTGCACCTAGGGGAAATTTCACATTTTCACATCTTGCCTAGCATTTTCGACACCTTAGAAGCATAAATGATAAAATCCCATGAGACAAAATTTCATGATTCTGACTCCATGCAGACACATTGTAAAACAAAAAAATCTTGATAGGGTGTTTCCCGAAAATGTAAGCCTCAGACACCTATGCGGTACACGAACGTCTATGTGGTGTGCTAGTGTCCCGATGGTTTTTTAAGTTTGAAACAAAGAATCTAGAACCCTGACCCTTGTGATAGGTGTGATAGTGGTTAGGTGTCAAGTGAAATGACTCTGTGTCACCCTTGCATGCATTAAAACCCCTTTTTGGCCCTTATTTTGGGGTCGGAAGTCTTCAACTCAGGCATTATCACCACTTACTCTACTCTTCGGTAAGCTCTATCCTTGAATAGCAACACTTTTACTGGTGAAGCCATGCTAGACTGAGGTCCCTCCAGTAGCTACCAACTCTCCAACAACTACCAGCTGTCAAATAGGCACATTGTGGTATGCCCATGTGCCCTAGAAGAGGGTCTTGACCCGTGGGTAACACTCTCTCTCTCCCTATCACTCCTTCCTACTAGTTAATTTACTACTTTGTGGTGTGGGCTCTACCTTGAAGCGGATTTTTTTTTCACTACACACTTTTTTTATTTTCGTTACACTCTTTTCCAAACTTGGTTGTTCGTTGAGGTGGGAACATGATAGGGAGGTTGGATGAATCAATCACTGATTCGCGCTCTTGGTCTTGCTTGGAAGACCTCTAGGGTGTCTTACTCCACCTCTTATAACCTATAGGACATCTTCCTTCTTAATATCCCTTGGTTCTCCTTGCCAACCCAACTACCAATTAAGTTCTCCCTCCCAAGTCAACACTTGGTGCATTCTTCAAACACTAGTCTTAGCCCTTAATCCACTCTAAAGTCTACTAACCCTCCAAATCCTTGAATTTAGTTTTATAGAGGTGTGGAGGTGCCTTCAAAGACTTCAATCCATCCTAACAAAGGTATTAGGGATCCACCTAACTCCATGTCCTAGTCGCTTTCACCAAACCCCTCTTTTAGGCCTAGAAACTAGGTTTTCTTCTCTGAGGGATCAGGGTTTTTCACAAAGTTCTTCCAAGTAACTCCCAATATTTTCTTGGGATTCCTGGTTCATATGCCCACCTCCCAAAGATTCTTGGGGTCTTGGGCCACAACTGACCGTACAAAGCCCTAATCTGAAAGTGAGTAAAACTAGGCCTTTGAAGCCCTTTCCTGTCTTCTTTGCAACTTGTTAAGATCTTCCCTCACCTGATGTATTGGTAGAGAGTTCTCCTTGTTACCATAGCTTGGTAAGTCTCACATCTTCCTTCTACAAAAGGAAAATTTTCATAAAGTAACACCTCTGCAATGTTTAGTGCTCTACACTTTGGTCTTTTCGAGCTGGGCTCTTCCCTGGCTCGCCTAGGAGAAGACTTCCTCAGTGGCTCTAGTACAGTCAAAGAATCCTAAAACTACTATGCATACATCCATGGAGTGTAGTCACAATTCCCAAAGGGCCATACAATTTGTACAGTGGGAAAGTGAACTAACCCTCCATTGTTCAAAAGTTGCCTGGTTCAGACTAGCAACAGTATGGAAACCAAACTAATTACAAACAATTATTAAAAGTGAAAAAACTAACTATCTATTGCCACACGATGCTTGAAGAACAACTACTCTACATCCTACACAAACTATAGTGCCAACACTAATCCATTAAAACACTACTTCAAAGAAAAAACCAAAAATTCACACAAAATCACCACTGTTTTCTTTAGAATTCAAAACTTAAATAATCTCAAATGCTTCCAACCTGACTCCCATGTCGAGGCCACCCTTAAATAGGTCACCAAATCAGTTATTCTCTTCTTTAGGCTTTCCTTGGCCACTGGTAGCTTCAACTGAGCAACATTTTCAAAAATTTGAAAAAAATCTCCTAAAAGGTCCAAACCTCCTTTGAAGCCAAAACCCAAAGACACTTATTCTATGGTCAACATGACCTTCATCTGATCAATACTCAACCAAAAATTCCACTAAGGCTTACACACAAATGAACATACTTAGATTGATTAGGTTGCCTGAACAAAGTTGTCCAAGACATGACCTTCTAAACAACCTAAGGCAACCTAAGGGTGCTCCTGCACCATTCTACCCCCCTCTGCACAAACATTAAGGAATGTAGGGAGAGATTAGAGACAAGTTAATTCCATGCTTCTTGAACTGAGTTTCATCCACCCATGTAGCCTCAGAGTCTGGTTTTCCTTTCCATTGGATGAGATGTTCCATGTATACCTTATGTCGGGTAGACTTCTTCACCCTGGATTCCAAGATCCTCTCTGCTTGAAGCATGTCCTTAGGAGGTAAGGTTATATTACTCAAATCCTTCAAGAAATCCATACTATTCTGATCCATGTTAGTTACTGGTCCTTTATACCTGATCGAATCAGCCACATTAAACACTGGTGAAATGCCTAAGTCTGTAGGTAGCTCCTGTAGACACCGAAAATTGGTCTAGACCTGTGAGTACATATTCGACATAATTTTCTATAGTCCGTGGTCTTGATTAAATAATGTTTATTATTTAATTACCCTTTCTAACACATATATCCTCTATTAATTAAATACCCCCTTTTAATTAATTCATTAATTCATAAATAACCTTTATTCAACTTGATTAATTAAATAAATCATAATTATTTAATTATGTCGGTAACTAATTAATTCTTCAGGTTCTTAATTAAATAATTTATTATTTAATTACCCCCTTTATCGTACTTCAACTATAATTAAATATTCTTTATTTAATTATTCATTTAACCCCCTTTATTTATAATTATATATTTATTATTTAATTGTTCAATTCCACCTTTACAACAGTCAAATTAAATAAATGATCTTTATTTATTTAATCAAAGTCTCCTATTTTCGAATGTTGAATTAAATTAACATTTAATTCATATTTAATTATTTATGTCACATTCCTCTATCATTCAGTTATCTAAGTCATTCACTCACTTTCTGACTCAAGATCTATTTTTAGTTCTCTAGTTATCTCTGAATTCAACACCAATTTATCTCTGCGAGAAGACTCTCCGTCATAACTAGTCAATTAACTAGTTCCAACTCATATGCATGATCTATTTTATTAATTAAATATCTTTATTTAATTAATTAACTCATGTTTTCATTCAAATGCATTATTCTCCAACTTCTAACTTTGGCTTTCGCATGCAAAGTCTATTTCTTCTATTTTTGGAGATTAAGATCCTGAACTCGTGTTCTAACTCACATTCTAACTTAGTCTCTATCTTCAGTCTTTCCTGAACTCATGTTCTAACTCGCGTTCTAACTCATGTTCTATCTGAGATAGAACTCACATCGCATGGCATTCATCAATCTCATCTGTCAATCTCTCTTTCAATATGAGCCGATCGTTCGAAAACCCAAAATCTATAAAATGGCCTGTCATAATCATTATTCCTCCTCCCGAAATCATTCATTTTTTAGAAGAGAGATTCATCTTCGATATTTTGCTTCGACACTCGACAAAACTATACTTGCATTCAAACATAGAAATCTGAGGGCAAGAATACTAAAAAGGCAAAATGTAGAAGAGCAATTAAGATAATTCGAAGGGATGAACACATATTCGGTGAGAGCTTTCCATTAAATTGTTTAAGTTTGTTAGTTTATTTCCTCATTCTTTGTTGTTAGATTTTAGATTTTAGATTAGGATTTAACTTTGTTTATCTAGTCATGCTTGCGAAAAAATCTAGGATGTTACATTTGGTGAACCCGATGTGAACATGCTTGAAAATCCACACATATTTTCGTCTTTTCGTTTTTCCGTTTTCTATTCTTTTTTGCAGGTTTTCTATATGATGCACCACATCTATTAAGGGAAATGATGCATCTATCAAAAACAACGACGCATCTGCCAAAGAAAGCCGCATTTGAGAAGTCACGAACCGCATCCGCCTGTCAACAACTTTGCGAACCACCTCTGCCTGTCAACAAATTCGTGAACCACATCCGCCTGTCAACAGTTGAACTGCATCTGTTGCTTCAAAAGCCAGATCTGGCTGGTAAAATTTTTCAATTGTTTTGGGTGATTTTTGTACATTCATATTTTCTTTTTCGCTTTTGAAGCTGTTTTGATTTTCACTAATGGTTGATATCAGTTGTGTTAAGGTGGAATAACATATTGTTTGCAAGACAAAGCATAGAAGACAAAAAAATAAAAATAAAACCAGAACTACTAATAAATTTGCATGTAGGACCTAATGCCTATGTGTTTATTTATTTAGCAAGTTTTTTTGGTAGATAGACAATTATCATGGAGATTAAAATGAATTTTCTATTTGATAGATAGAAAATTGTCATTTGGATTAAAAAGAACCACTGTCTTCTTTGTTTGGTGCTTTGCACATATCTGTAACCCTTACGATTCAGTACACCAAAGTATCCTCTCCCTTTGCGTAGTCATGCGAACCTGGGTGTAAGAGAAATGGTTGCTGACTCTAGAACTTGGGCCTATCTTGGAGGGGAAAAGTACTCACCCCAAGACGACTCAGACCGGTAGCACGCTAAAGCCAAGTGACTTCTAGCTAGTATATAAAAGAGGATTCTTGGGGAAACCCCACGCATCACGCGCACTATTCCGACGAGATGGATAGAAGTGGACTCTCGCCGACGTTAGATAGTCTCCTAGAAATGGAATGCCCTTTTTAAACACCTTGTTGTAGAGTTACCAAAATCCTACCTATTTGTTGGCGCAGCAGGGTCGGCCCTGTGAAGCCATCTTACATATTTACGGTTTATGTGTGGAAATGAAATGTATGCCATGGGAGTCTCATGGATACAGTAGCTTGGCTGCCTCGTATAAGTGAGTACTATGGAGGAGAGCCAGTGGGGTCAAGCTACTAGTCATTCACCATAAATATGCGTAGCTAGAGAAATCCAAGTAAGAATTCAACAAGTATTGTCCTAAAAGCCTAGGTTTTACATGTTTTTGAGTCTTAAACATTCCTCCCATCACAAAATTGAAAATACATTGATTGCTATGTTTGTTGTTTACGGTATTAATCAAAATCTTGATCAAACCAACAAAGTCAGTCAGCAACTTTTGGGAAAATTTCAATTGTCAGAAAACAGAGTCGCAATTATCAGTTTAATCACCGCATGTGTCATAGAGAGTCACATCTATTAGCGAAAACACCGCATCTGGCTGTCAAAACATTCACTTTTCATAGTCTACATATCACGAGTCGCAACTGTCCCATTCTAAGTCGCATGTGCGCAAGCAAGCCACATCTGTCATTTTTAAAACCGCATGTGTCCCGGTAAAGCGCATCAGTCAGTTTTTGAAAGGCATGTGTCTTAGTAAACCGTATTTGTCATAGGAAAAACTGCAATTGTTAGAGAATTGCATGCATTTTTAAAACCCGCATCTGTGAAATCCTGAACTGCAACTATCTAGTGAACCGCATTTGGCTGTCAACAAAAAACATCAAAAATAGCGAGCTGAGTCTGAAACATCATTGTCACTTTTTGCTTTAGGTTTTTAGGACCAACCTTGGATTAGAGACTAAAAATTTTGCTCAAAACCTTGCATCATTAGATGTCATATACGTCTTAGTTACCATCATTAGGTGTCATATCCATCTTAGCTACAGTAAAGGTCTTAGTTACTGTCCTTGTCATACAATCAGGTTCCTTGGTCAAAAACAAGTCTTTGCATGCATTTATTCCATTAGGTGGTTGGTTATACTCGTCTTAGACTCATTTATCACCATAATCTACTTGCATTTTGCATATTGTCCGTCCTGTCACATGTCATCTTAGTATATGTCCTTTTAGAACCATTTTAGCAACGTCATTTAGTGTCAAAAAAAAAAAAAATCCAAAAACAAAGGCATAGATGATATAAGTTTTTAGGCATAGTCTGCATTACCCATTTTGAGAAAATTTTGCATGGTCGAAACAAGATCCCAAAAGAAACACAAAGAAATGACAGACCCCAATGAATTCATCAATCCGTTCAGAAACCAACCATCAGGAAGTAAACGACCACACCAGCCTTTGCTAGAAAAACATGTCACTAGAGACACACATGGTCAGATTTACATTGAAGACATAGATGCAGCAATTCAAGATCCTGAATTCACATCCTTTATGGATGAATGTTTGCTAAATGATCCTCAATGCTATCTAGCAAAATTGCTAGCAAACGGTGCTAAACTACCCATAGGATTTGATATTCGTACCTTGCAAACACAGTCAACCCAACCATCCCAAACTGCAATGTCAATTGTCTCTATTCCCCAAATAACAACAGTGTTGCCATCAGGTATACCAACTCAAACATCATCAATTGTAAACACAGTCCCCTTTAACATAACAAAAGGTTTACAATTCATTGCGGGTGCAGCTTCCTCCAACCCCTTTGGCACCAACATGATTGCTAAGAGATCCAAAGTTAGCAGGAATATACCTATACCAAACCAAATCATTCAGACAAGAAGCATCCCTATACCAAATCAGACAATTCAGACAGGAAGCATTCCAATACCAACTCAGACCATTCAGACAGGGAATATCCCTATCCCGAATCAGAACATTTTGATAGGATATATTCCCTTGCCCAATCATAACCCATCACAAAACATGGCGTATCAGAACACCTACATTGATCCAAATAACACGAACACCATTTCTTTGACACAAGTCGATGTCCTTCAAAACAAAATGAAAGCTCTTCAACAACAGATGGACAACATGTCTATGTCCAGAAAATTAACTATCTTAGCACAAGACCTATGTCCATGTCCATTTGACAAAGCGCTCTATATGAAACCTTTCCCCCATGGATACATTATACCAATTTTTCCTAAGTATAATGGGAGAAATAATCCTATACAACACATTAGAGAGTTCTCCACAGCATGCATGGACATATCGTACGACCCCACATACTTGATGAGACTATTTCCATGAACCCTTGTCAGGATAGGACTGGAATGGTTCTCTAAATTACCATATGGTATACGATCTTGGGGTGAATTAGCTGAGAAATTTATCGAACATTTCACCTTTAACATAGACAATAAGGTAACAATTGCAACCTTGTGCCACACGACACAAGAAGATGGCGAAAATTTCACCACTTTGTTCCAAAGATGGTGAAGTCTAGCTAGTAGGTGTCCAGTTGAAATACCAGAAAAACAAAAGGTCACAATATTCCTAGAGAACATCATCCCCAAATTGCGAAGTGATCTAAGGGTACATTGTTGTACTTCATTCTCAGACTTAGTACAAAAGGGAATCATCCTTGAGAAAGGCCTTATAAACAAAGGAGAAATGAAAGTACCAGGCAGAAATTTAGTTGTCCAACATCAAAATGCGCCAAATGATAGAAATAAATTCTGGTCTAGGAACAAGAATGTTACAAATGACGACATTTTTGATGCTAAACACATACATACAGGACCAGTTATCACCCTTAGGGGTTAAAATCCCAATCAAGACATGATGAACAGTCCAGATCAACAAGCTAACTATGTCCAAAATTCACAACAACAAAGACCACAACAAAGGAGATTTCCTACACGTGAATTTACACCTTTGGGACAACCAATCGAGAATATTTTCAAAGAGTTGATTAAACATAATTTTATCAAACCTTTGGAACCAAGAGAATATGATCCTGGATAGTTCAAACCTTCATGGTGGGATGATAACTCTTTTTGTGACTATCATTGAAACCAAAGGGCACAACCTCCAACAATGTCGTCAACTCAAGAACATCATACAAGACTTTGTTGAAAACAGAACCATAGAGGTTGGTGGATAGAAAAACACTAAGAATAGTGATCATAAGGTCTTCACAGACCCGTTAGATGACCACACAAAAGGAAAAGCCTCCAGTTTGGGACCCCCAAATAATCCATCGACCAACTATAATAATACTAAGTATGACTATGGTAAAGGAACGATCATAAACCACCTCTGAGTCGCAAACGAGAATGTCAATACTTTCACCATTAAAAAGCATTTGGAATGTAATGTAAACACACACAGAACTAAGATTACTATTCTTGGTCCTTCTTTCGAGCCATCTATGCAAACTTCCAAGTTCAAGTAGAACCTTCTTGATCAATTGAGTAAAACCCCCGCACAAATATCTATCTTGGAATTGTTGACCTTATCACCTCAGGACCGATCCATTCTTGACAAAGCTCTACATAAGACAATTGTTCCTATAGACTTAGATGTCAATCATTTCGAAGAAATGGTGGGATATTTGACCAACTTGCATCATGCAACATTTTCTCAACAGGACTACTCAATTGAAAAGTCAGATGATAATGACCCCTTACATCTTGAAGTCTTAGTCCATCAAAACAAAGTCCGACGAGTCTTGGTAGATGGAGGAGAAGGTTTGAACCTGTGTACCCTTAAATTGGTTAAGGCATTAGGATTCTCAGAAGACTGTGTAGACACTGCCAAGAGTATAGTCATTAAGGCCTATGATGATGAAGAAAGGTCATCCAAGGGAGTTGTAATGCTCCCTATCAAAATTGGCCCAACAATCATGAACACCAGCTTCCAAGTCTTGGATCTCACCGTTCCATACAACTTGTTGTTAGGTAGACCTTGGATACATGCAATGAGAGCCGTCCCTTCAACATACCATTAATGTCTCAAGTTCCCCTATAATGGCACAGAGATCACTATTGATGGTGATCCAGATCCTTTCCAATATTGTACAAGCCTAAGGGACCTTCCGCAATGACAAGTGCCTGTTAACCAAGAGGCCTCATCATCCATTCTATCCCAATACGTTGACCCATCACGTCTCACTAAGTCCATTTCATTTCAATCACCATCATCCACTCCTAAACTCGAGATCCAAGACAAGGGTTGCGGTGAATATAATATAAAGGCATCATACTGCATCACTCAATTGATTCCACCCAAGGCGTATGGCCTACCCATGGCAGATAGAAGACAGTCAGTGATCACATTTCATGTTCCCCCTACAATGACATTAACCAAATGGGGAGAGTTAAGTGAAGAAATTGTGGATCAAGGTGATTCCTGGTTGTATCAAGAACATGAATACCCCTCGCCGTCTATTCAAATAGCCAAGGACCAGTATGGAAAAGGATTTAAGATAATGCAAAAGGAAGGCTATGATGTGCACAGTGGGTTAGGACTATATCAAAATGGAAGGACGAAACTGATTACTATCTACCCGTGATCAAAATACTTAGGGCTAGGGTGTCAACCGCTTAGAATTGGGTGTCCTGGTACTTCATCATCATTTCAAGAGGAAGTGAGTGAATACACAGGCATTGAGACATCTCATGAACCACTACCCCCAGTTTTCAACAAACCCCCAATCTATGACAAACCTCCAGTTTATGATGAATCCCCTTACTTTAGCGATGGTGAATGGGAATCCCTTTCATCTACTGGTACCATGAATATCGATGCCCTATTTGGAGAATTGGACCTCAACGTGAAACCTGTACCAAAAGAATCTAATCCTCGTCCTAAGAAACACTTGTCCAAGGCAGAATGGCAAGAGAACTATTATTGGGAAACCATTGATCATTCATCTTGGGAGTCTAAACAACCATCTTCTGATGAATCCTCCCTCACTATAGTCCCACATCAGAGCATCCCTACCCCTAGGAGGAAGAACAAGGAGTTGGTCCAAAACTTTTGCAACCATGTCAATCATTCTATACTCAGCTTGTCCACAGCTACTTTTAGGAACTCTGATGATGACATGCCCCTTATCTATCCCAAAATTATTGACTGGGATCAACAAGGTAAACCTATCATAGATACATTTGAGAATGACGAAGCAATTGTTGAGTTCATGGGACTTAGAGAAGGTATACCAAGAGGGGATCATAAGGCAGGTTTTACCATAGACTTGGACGATAAAGCATATTTTAGGGAGTCTATTTACACCTCTAGTCACAAAAATGAGAATGAAAAGAAAAAAGACAATGAAAATAAAAATGGTGAGTCCCTAGGTGAAAACTGAAAGGCGCCTTTGGACGGTGAAAAAGTCAAAAGAAAGAACGTATCCGAGGGAAAAAACCTCTCTGAGGCACCCAAGGATAGAGGTTTAAATATTCTCCCCTTTGAATAGGAAAAGTCACCGATGCTAGTAGAAGAATCTATTGAAGTCAACATAGGTACAAAAGAGAATCCTCGGAAGGTATATTTTGTAGCTTCTTTAACAGAGATAGAAAAACATGAGTTTAAGGAGTTCTTCACAAAGAGACAAATATACTTTGCATGGTCGTATGCTGACATGCCTGGGCTGGATCCAGACCTAATATTGCATCATTTACCACTACAGCCAGGTATCAAACCAGTCAAACAAAAGTTGAGGAAAATGCATCCACAAATTGCTCTATTGGTCAAGATAGAACTTAAGAAACTCTTGGATGTAGGATTCATAAGGACAATAGACTATGCAGATTGGATATCAAATCTTGTACCAGTGACTAAGCCAATTGGGGGCATTTGCATTTGCACTGACTTTAGAGATATCAATAAGGCATGCCCTAAGGATGACTTTCCTTTGCCGAATATCGATATGATCATGGATCTGACAGCAGGATATGAGATGCTATCCCTCATGGATGGTTTCTCTGGATACAACCAGATTAAGATAGCACTTGAAGACCAACACAAAACAGGTTTCACATGTCCATGGGGCACATACTATTGGAATGTTATGTCATTTGGCCTTAAGAATGCAGGAGCCACCTATCAATGGGCCATGACTACAATTTTTCATGACTTTGTACATACTTTTATGGAAGATTATGTAGATTACATTATAGAAAAATAAAAAATGAGGGAAAATCATTTGAAAGTCTTAGACAAGATATTCCAAAGGCTAGAGAATTACAATGTCAGGTTAAATCCGAAGAAGTGTGTCTTTGGGGTGAAATCAGGAAAACTGTTAGGTTATATCATCTCTCAAAGAGGCATTGAAGTAGATCCAAAGAAGGTAAGAGCTATCATAGAAATGCCTCCTCCAACCAACATTAGCCAACTTAGAACTCTACAAGGAAGATTATAGTCAATTAGGTGTTTCATAGTACAACTAGCAGATGAAATACATCCATTTCACCATCTACTCAAGAAAGGAGTACCGTTTGTGTGGACACCTAAATGTCAAGAGGCCTTCCAGCAAATCAAGGACTATTTGCTTACTCCACCAGTCTTAATTCCACCTACAGAAGGAAAACCATTTATAATTTATATCTCAGCAACTCAGTCGGCATTAGGGGCTCTTCTCGCACAACACGATAATCAAGGTCATGAGAGAGCGGTCCATTATATCAGTCGTACCTTAGTGGGCTATGAATTGAATTACAAAAACATAGAACGTGCTTGCCTTGTGGTATTTTTGGTACCCAAAAAATTTGGCACTATATGCTCAATCGACAAACAATGTTAGTTGCGAAGATTGATCCACTTAAATACCTCCTAAGTAAGGAAACTTTAATAGGCCGATTGGCTAAATGGGTTATAATACTTAGCGAGTATGACATTCAGTATGTCAAAAGGAAGGCTATAAAAGGATAGGTGATTGCAGATCAACTAGCTGATGCACCTATAAAAGAAAACCATCCATTAGTGGCAGACTTTCCAGATGAATTTCTCTTCAACATTGACATTAAAACTGAATGGAAACTGTACTTTGATGGGTCACATACAAATCATGGTTCAGGAGCTGGTATCTTATTTGTCACACCTCAAGGTGATACCATTCCCAAATCATTCAGGATTGCTTTCCCTTGTACCAAAAATATAGCAGAATTCAAAGCCTTAGTGGCAGGGTTAAAAATGGCAGCTCAATGGAAAATTAAGAGCCTACATGTCTTTGGTGACTCTCAACTTGTAATCCGATAGGTAAATGATGACTACAAGACTAAGGATGAAAAGCTTGCACCTTACAAGTGAATGGCTGATAGTTTCAAATAGTATTTCAATGACATAACTTTTCAATAGATACCACGTATCCAAAATAGAGCTGTAGATGCTATGGCAACTGTGGGTTCCTTATTGGATATTTCTAGTAATGTGTCTAAGTTCGAGTTTCTGGTTGAACAGCTTTTGGTCCCCACTTATGATGTCCCTGATACTGTGATAGTGTTTACCATTGTTGGTCCTACATCTCCATGGTAAAAAGACATATTCGATTACCTCACTGACCAAACCCTACCTCAAGACTTGTCCAATAACCAATGTTGAACCTTCATCCGAAAGTCAGCCAAGTACACCATCATCGAAGAAACCCTATATAGACGCACCTTAGATAATTCCCTTATGAGATGTCTCAATGCTAAAGAAGTACAAACAACTTTGTGAGCGGTACATGAGGGTATATGCAGATCTCATTCGAGTGGTCCTACTCTAGCCCACAAGATTATGAGACTAGGTTACTATTGGCCTACGATGGAGAAGGACTCATACATCTTTGTAAAGAAATGTAGACAATGTCAAATACATGGAGACTTTATAAGAGCGCTAGCGCAGGAACTCCATCCAATTACTTCACCATGGCCCTTCACCCAATGGGGACTTGACCTCATAGGTAAGATACACCCTTCCTCATCCAATGGCCATAAATTCATCATCACTGCCACCAAATATTTCACCAAGTGGATTGAAGCTATTCCCATGACCTAGATCATTGACACACAAATATCTAAGTTTATCCTAAACTACATCATTTTTTGGTATGGTGTACCTCAATCCATAATCATAGACAATGGCCGCCCATTCAAGAACTAAGAAGTATGCCATTTATGTGAAGAATTCCACATCAAACACCATTTCTCCACTCCGTATTATCCACAAGGTAATGGATAGGCTGAGGCATCTAATAAGACAATTGTTAGAATCCTTAAGAAGACTGTCAATGACGCTGGTTGTGACTGGCACCTACAACTTAATCCTGCCTTATGGGCTTACCACACAAGCATCCACACTCCCACTGATGCCACTCCATATTCCCTCGTATTTGGGTCTAAAACTATCTTACATATTGAGGTTGAAATACCTTCTCTACGAGTTCCTTGAAGGGTCATATCGACGATGAAGAATACCATGTCTCTAGGTTACAAGAGCTAGAAATGCTGGATGAATGAAGACAAAAAGTATTAGATCATTTACAAGCATATCAGAATCGTCTTTGTCGTAGTTACAATAGGAAGGTTCTCAATAGACACTTTGACATTGGTGACCTGGTATTAATGGAGAATCCTAAGAACCAAGATGAAAGAGAGAAACCAGGTAAGTTTGAGCCTAACTAGTTGGGGCCGTACATTGTCACAGAAGCCTTTAGATCAGGTGCGTACCAACTCTCTACTCCTGAAGGAGAGCCGCTTTTTTCCCCTATAAATAGTCTCCATCTAAAGAGGTTCTATGCTTAGTCTCTGAGAATTCGCATCTTAATCTGGAAAAATATAGAAAAATGAAAAAACAAAAAAATGGTTACCTAGATGAAAACCTGGCAAACAGGCATCTTTGTAACACTAAAAAAAATAAAATTGAGAAAATAAAAAAAGTAAAGAGAAATAAATCCATCCAATAGTGAAAACTGCTTTGGCGGCACTATGGATAAGTACCATGGTGAAAACCTGGCAAACACGTGCCATGTGTAGTCAAGCTCACTTTTATGTCTACCATCATTCTAATCGGACTTTGTCACCATCACTGATAATAAATGGTTGTCTTGTCCATTCATTGGAACGATTGACATCTAGCATCCATTCCATCACATTATCCACTCCATTTTCCAAATATCTTCCCAACTAGGGGAAAATACTTGTTCTATGCCCTAACACATTGTACATAATGTCACACCATCGAAAATGTCCTGAAAAATCCCAAAAAGATTAGAAAACATCAAAAATAAAAAAAACTCAAAAAAATGTCAGAAAATCCCAAAAAAAAAGTCAAGTCCATCATGTCAAGTCAATCATGTGAAGTCCATCATGTCATGTCGGTCATGTTAAGTCAGTCGTAGACTTTAGTCGAACTACATTGCGTCTATGACTGGGACGTAGGTAAGGCCATCAATTGATGTGCCCCTGAGGCATTAGGTCTGTCAGTGTAGGTTTGTCATGTATCACACACATTAAATCATGACTCTTTGTACATACAAAGTCATTGGTCTTGTCGAACTACGAGGTCTCTGCGTGTACAACGTAGGCAAGGCTAATCAATTGATGAGCTCCCGAGACCACAGTAGGTCAGTCCAATAGGGTTCATTCACAATCACTATCACACAAGTTGCATATCATAGTTTAGGGTATCATCTCATGTCATACACGGTCAACACACACACACACAAAGTTTATCAGTCAAGGAATCCAAACAAATCATGCATCAACAAGGCAAAACATCTTAAACTGTCATCAAGTCAACATCAAACAAATTGTCAAAGCGATCAACCTATTTCTTACACAAGATATGTCTTTCTTGTCAACAGACGTCATCAAATTGTCATAGTCTCATGTGGCTTGTCACTTCAACGTCATCAGACTCCAACGTCTTATACGACATGTGTCTTTCTGAAACTAGGCTTTGTCATGCCTTATATAGAAGTCACCAGGTCGAAACCAGACTCAACGTCTTATGTGGTATGTGTCATTCTCTCACATTACGCTATGTCAAAAATCATACATCACATTGTCATAGTCTCATGTAGCTTGTCACATCAACGTCATCCGACTCCAACGTCTTATACGACACATGTCTTTCTGAAACCAGGCTTTGTCATGCCTTATACAGAAGTCACTAGGTCAAAACCAGACTCAACGTCTTATGCGGTATGTGTCATTCTCTCATGTTACGCTATGTCTAACATCAAACATCAAATAATCCCACAAGATCAAGTTTTGGCGAATACATTTATTTTGCTTTTTCACTTTTTATCAATTTGTGCAAGATCCTGTTACTAGCTTTCTCAAGGATGTCCCTTGAAGGATTTAGAGAAGCAACAATGTCTCAAGACTCTTTTTCTTTGATTGCTGTCTGTCAACTATCTTTTTAACATTGGTTTTTGAGTCATGTTACTAGTTTCCTCAAGGATGTCCTATCAAGGATTTAGAGGAACAATGACATCTCATGACCCATCTTTTATTTGTTTGTTGTCTATGGTTTGTCTCGACAAAACGACTGGGGCATCATGTCCTTAGTCTGAGTTATGACACTCCTTGTCTATGACTGTCTATTTTTCATAGGTGGATAGCTTTGTACACTATGTTCTATCTCATATCATAGTGTTTACTATCCATCTGTGTCATGTCCCGCCCAATGATGATAATAGGCAAGTATAGAGTATTTGGAAATATATCAAAGAGTATATCTTTTTCTCAATCAATCAATTTTCATTCTATCCTTTTCTCCATCAATCACACTTGAATTATTTCTTATTAACATTCTGAATTGATTTCATTCTAACATTTCTCTTCTTTGGCATAAAGATAAGGTCCTGTGATGCAATAACAACATTAGATCATTTGCATTAGCGTACATTTCACATAGTTGCATTACATTTCAACATATAGATAGTCACATTCATTGCATTTCACATCATTGCATTTCACATCATTACACAATAGGCATTGCATCATCATAACATACATAAGGTAAACATTGCATGTACATATTACCGTCACATATACATAAGCATCATATAGATCATTGCATCTATTATCATAAGTAAATAGAATCATCCATAACATTATTGTAAAATGCATAACTCATAAACATGTAGAAACATTTCATTCATAACATGTGTATATACGTCATCTAGGAAACCTAATCATGTAGAAATAAAGCATCATCCATAACATAAAATTGCATATCATATAGAAGCTGCCAAAATCATATATGTATTGCTCAAATAGTGTGTCACAGTACAATGTCTGAATGTATCAATAAATACAACATGAGCTCGCAGGCTCTTTGATCAAAATACAAATGTCTGCATAAGTCCCTGTCATCATGTCTTGCTACCCCTACTGTCACATGGTGATGGTGGTGGGAATAGACTCGAAGGTGCTCTTTGTGAGATGGAAGGCCTCTCATATGGACCTAGCCTCGATGGTCCTACCACCCCCTCTGTGCTCTGTGTCCTCTAACTCCTAGTAGGACCCCTACTCTGACTACGCACCTCTAAAAATGTAGGAGCCCGTCTCTCTGCCGGAACTGCTGCCTCATAAAGATCCCTATAATACGTGGCTCTCTCCACCGATTTGACCAACTCCCGTACCATGCCATCAGATGAGGACCCACTACAAAGGCGTCTAACCTCTGTGAACTGCTACTCTATCTCATGTCTCTATGCTATAGCTTGGTCTCTCTGCATGAGAGCACTATCCCTCTCTATATGAGCACTGTCCCTCTCTACATATGCACTGTCCCTCTCCATGTAGGCACTGTCTCTCTCTAGTCTCATCACTTCAAAATTTTTAATCATAAGTCTGAGTCTCTACTCCAAATGCCTCCCTGTCACCATCCCTAGGAGCATCCTCATCCCGTCTCCCCTCTACTATCTAATCTCTGAGTTGTCTCTCCTGCTCCTCCATCGGTGCATCCTCCTCAACATCACCCTCCACATCATTCTCCACATCATCCTCTTCATATCCTGCCAACACACCCAGTGGATCTAAAGCCATGTCTGCATCAAAATCCTCTACCACATCCTCTACTATGACATCTACCGCTACATGCTCCTCTACCACTACCTCTGCTACAGCATGCTCATCCCCAACCTGTACATCCACTCTTCCTCCGATGTCTACCATCGGTACATCAACTGTTGCTGTCTCCTGAATAGGTGCATCTCCACCTGCCTGACCCCCTCTCTGTCCTCATCTCCCACCTCTACCTCTGCCTTTGCTGTCATCTCCATCACCTCTACCACCAACTCTACCCACCCTGGCACCTCCACCTCTCTATCATCCTCTCAGCCCTATGCCTTGTCTCTTGACTGGTGCTGGCTGGTCAGGATCTATTTAAGGAATCAGGCAATGAACCACTCACCATGCATCATATGTAGCCATATATCCTGGATCTGCTAATCCATCTCTCCATCCCCACTGTACTGGTCGTAATGCCTATATGTCTACCTCCACTATAGCCACTAGAATCATGGGTCCCCACCATGGAACCTCTGTCGATGACTGAGCAAACTCTGCTCTACCCTGAGGCTCATCCTGAACCTCCCTGAACTGTCTCAGAACTCTCTCTGGTAGATGTCGCTCAATAATGTGAACACTAGAAATAATCCTCCCAATGAGATACTGTGTTTGTCTATTGAATGGTAAATGTATATCCTCTTCCATCCACTCCTCACAATCCATGTAAGGTCTCCATGTGAGCTGATCTAGAATATCTAAAGCATGTCATTAGTACCCTGTGTCCCCAACATGTGTCTGTGTGATTGTCCTGTATATCGAAACACATACGGATGTCTCTCTGGCCTGTCTACAGTAACTGGAGGACGAAAAACAACTATCCTCTCCCAACCCCATACCATCAACAATGTTGTCCCATAGGTCAATGACTGTGCATCTCTTTAAGGAATGTCATGTAAATGGAAGTACAACATCCCAACCAGACATGGACACCATGCATATCTCATCTCGCTCTCCAACATGCCGACCAACATAGCTCCCCATCCCACTAGAAATCCGTGACTCCATTTGTCTGGAAGCACTATACCCCCAATCAAGGTACATAGGATACAGTCGATCCGATCGTATCTATCTACTAGTACTGGCCATCTAATCTCATAATGCTCGATCCTGAGCCTACTAATGTCATCAATTTGATTGAACCATGCTAACCCCGTCAATCCTCGCTGGGTATCATACATAACCCGCTCACCTCTAATAGGCAATCTCAGAATCCTGTACACATCCTCCAATGTGACAGTAGCCTCCCCATTCGGTAAATGAAAAGATGATGTCTCTGAATGCCATCGCTCGCAAAGTGTCGTCAGCATCCCCCTGTTTGCCCGAATGGCAGGCATCGACAAACAGTGACGAAGACCTAGCTTCCATAGAAGTCGAATCTTTGTAGAGGTCAAACTATCTCTCAGGTTGAATGTGTTTGGTCGAGACTACCGCGTATAAATAGGATCTAACACCACTTGCATTTTAACCATGATGTCAACATTTTTCATATTTTCCTTGGAAAAAATTTCAAAAAATTTTACTAGTCAAATGCGTCTCACTTTTATAGATGCACTGCATTTTGGAAAATGCATTTCACAGAGTCTCACATGTAGTGCATATTACATATGCGTCACATATTTTCCACAAACCCTTTCCCACTACTGCACATGTAGTTCACAAAACCACATGCGGTGCATATTTGCACATGCGGTTCATTTTCTAAATTCTATCATCCACCTACATATGCGTTTCATTAACACATATGTGGTGCAATACATCACATGCGTCTATTCCTGATGCATATGCATTGCGTAGCAACACATGCGGTGCATTTCTATTCAAATGCGTTTATTTCGTACATGCCTAATCCAACCCCTAGGCATCTTTTCGCATTTGCGTCATTTACGACGCATCGCATTTGCATAATTACTTTTCTAATGCCTAAAAATGCATGCAAAACTAACTTTGACAAGTTCATTTTTGGGTACATACTGGTGGTCCTACGTCAACTGGCCTCCTGAATGTCTAGATCCGATTTTTTCTCTGCCTAGTATGTGGAATGGGTGCCATTTCGTCCGCTAGTCAGAGCAAAAACTCTTGTTTTTCTATCTCCTCCGGGTGCAAATGAATTGATTTTAGCCCTAATTCCTATTTATAGGTGGGTTAAAAATGGCATTTCTTCTACCCTTCTCTATTGGCTGCTTAACCTTTCCACTTCCAACAAACCGTATTCGTCTGAAACATCTCCAAATTCAATTCCATCAACTCCATAACATTTCTGACTATCCAATTGACTTATCGAGAATATTTCTTAATTTTTTTGAAACTTTTCAAAATTGTCAATTTTCCTGAGGGGGGCATACCTTACTCTGCTTCACGCTGAGGCGCAACCGGGGTATATTTTCTTTGACACAACGTCGTACCAACATTGTATCAAAGAGGGGCAAACTGTAAACACTGAAAATTGGTCTAGGCCTACGAGTACATATTCGACATAATTTTCTATAGTCCGTGGTCTTGATTAAATAATGTTTATTATTTAATTACCCTTTCTAATAGATATTTCCTATATTAATTAAATACCCCTTTTTAATTAATTCATTAATTCATAAATAACCTTTATTCAACTTGATTAATTAAATAAATCATAATTATTTAATTATTTCAGTAACTAATTAATTCTTCAGGTTCTTTACCCCCTTTATCAGACTTCAACTATAAATAAATATTCTTTATTTAATTATTCATTTAACCCCCTTTATCTATAATTAAATATTTATTATTTAATTATTCAATTCCACCTTTACAACAGTCAAATTAAATAAATGATCTTTATTTATTTAATCAAAGTCTCCTATTTTTGAATGTTGAATTAAATTAACATTTAATTCATATTTAATTATTTATGTCACATTCCTCTATCATTCAATTATCTAAGTCATTCACTCAATTTCTGACTCGAGATCTATTTTTATTTCTCTAGTTATCTCTAAATTTAACACCAGTTTATCGATGCGAGAAGACTCCCCATCATAACTAGTCAGTTAACTAGTTCCAACTCATATGCATGATCTATTTAATTAATTAAATATCTTTATTTAATTAATTAACTCATGTTTGCATTCAAATGCATTATTCTCCAACTTCTAACTTTGGCTTTTGCATACAAAGTCTATTTCTTCTATTTTTGGAGATTAAGATCTTGAACTCATGTTCTAACTCACGTTCTAACTTAGTATCTATCTTCAGTCTTTCCTGAACTCGAGTTCTGACTCACGTTCTAACTCACGTTCTATCTGAGACAGAACTCACATCACATGGCATTCATCAATCTCATCCGTTGATCTCTCTTTCAATTTGAGTCGATTGTTCGAAAACCCAAAATCTATAAAATGGCCTGTCATAATCATTTTTCCTCCTCCCGAAATCATTCATTTTTGAGAAGAAAGATTCATCTTCGATATTTTTCTTAGACACTTGACAAAACTATGCTTGCATTCAAACACAGAAATCTGAGGGCAAGAATACTAAAAAGGTAAAATGGAGAAGAGAAATCAAGATAATTCGAAGGGATGAACACATATTCGGTGAGAGCTTTCGATTAAATTTTTTAATTTTGTTAGTTTATTTCCTCATTCTTTGTTGTTAGATTTTAGATTAGGATTTAACTTTGTTTATCTAGTCATGCTTGCAAAAAAATCTAGGATGTTATAGCTCCACCTTGTAAGCATTCTTTCCATATTTAGCCAACACCTTACATGGTCCCACTCTCTTCATTTGTAACTTGGTTGGTGTTCCTTTCTACAAAATAGATTTGTTGAGATGGATCATGACATATTCCCCTACTACAAATTGGGGATCTTTCCTAAACATATCCACCTTAGCTTTCAGCTTGTGAGTAGCCTCTGTAATTGTCTTCTTCACTTGCTCCTGAATCTCCTTCATGATCTGAGAGAAATCCTCAGCATGGCCACTTCTATGCTCCATAGCCCCTAGATCTTTGAGTTCACACACACCTCTTGGGTGCATTCCATATACTATCTCAAAAGGACTTCTGCTTGTTGTCCAGTTCACACTGTCATTGTAGGCATATTTACCTTGTGATATGACCAAGTCCCATGTCTATCCATACTTCTTGGTTAAGAATCTTAGAAGGTTACATAACATTCTATTAATCACCTCATTTTTTCCATCGGTCTAAGGATGGTAAGCTGATCCGAAAGACAAGTTAGTACCTAGTCTGCTCCATAAAGTTTTCCAAAAATGACTCATAAACTTCACATCCCTGTCAGAGACAATGCTCAATGGAAATCCATGGATCCTCACAATCTCTTTAAAGAAAAGATGAGCAATATAGCTATCATCATGGGTGGTCTTGCAAGGAACAAAGTGACTCATCTTACTAAACCTATCTACCACCACATAGACACTATCAAACCCTATCTTAGTCTTAGGGAGTCCTACCACAAAGTCCATGCTAATGCATTCCCAAGGTCTACTGGGAATAGATAGAGGTTGATACAAACCTGCATTGCTAGCTCCCCCTTTGGCTTTCATACAAACTACACATTGCTCCACATACCTTCTGACATCCCTTGGCAACTTGGGCTAATAATAGAACCTCTGCACTAATTCCATTGTCTTGTTGATACCAAAATGACCACTAAGACTACCATTGTGCTTGTCCTAGATGAGATTCTCTCTTATTGAACCTTTTGGAACACATAATTGATTCCCCTTGAACAAAAGTCCATTCTGCAATTTATATTCAGAGAATTGACTATGAAAGTGATTCTCAAAATTAGAACATACCTTATATGCTTCAGAGAAGTCTTCATCTTCCCCATAGAGATCATTGAAACTCTCTATCCCAATTCTCTTTAATTATATCTCTTGCACTGTCAGCAACCTCCTACTTAGTGCATCTTCCATCTTGTTCAACTGTCCCTTCTTGTGTTTGATGGTAAAAGTGAAGGCTTGGAGGTACTCCATCCATTTCAAGTGTCTATTGCTCAAATTTTCTTGTGTTTTGATGTAGCTAAGTGCCTAGTTATCTGTAAAAATAAAATACTACTTAGGTAGGAGATAATGTCTCCACTTCCTAAGAGACTACACTAGAGCATATAGTTCTAGGTCATAGGTAGAATACTTCTTTTTAGCTTCATTTAGCTTTTCACTAAAGAAAGCTATAGGCCTGCCTTCTTGGCTTAGTACTCCTCCTACTACAATTCCAATGGCATCACATTCCACTGTGAATAGCTTATCAAAACTAGGTAGCAAAAGGATGGGTTGAGTTGCCACTTCTTGTTTCAATTTCTCAAAACCCTTCTCAGCTTCCAAAGTCCATTTGAACTTAGTCTTTAGGCCACCTTTGATAGTATCAAGTATTGGTGCACATATAAACTTCCTATAAAACTAAGCTAATCCATGAAAACTCCTTACCTTTGTCCCGGTGGTTGGTATAGGCCAATTTAGGATAGCTTCCACCTTGCTTGGGTCCATCTTCAATGATCCCTAGGATACCACAAACCCCAAATACACAAGTTCTTGTTTGAAGAACTCACACTTTTCTTGGTTGATGGCTAACCTCTCATCCTCCAACTTGTTAAGAACCAACTCCACATGCTTTAAATGTTCCTCTGTTGTCTTACTAAAGATGAGTATATCATCTAGATATACCACCACAAATATACCTGTGAAATCCTTAAGCACTTCATTCATGAGCCTCATGAATGTGCTAGGGGCATTTGAGAGGCCAAATGGCATCACTCTTCACTCATACAAACCATAAGTTGTCTTAAAGGATGTCTTCCACTCATCCCCATCTTTGATTCTAATCTGGTGGTATCCACTCTTGAGATCTAACTTAGTGAAGTATTGTGCCCCTCGAAGACAATCCATCAAATCCTCAATCCTAGGAATAGGGAACCTATATTTGATTGTAATTCTATTTATAGCCCTAGAGTCAGTGCATAGTCTCCACTTACCACCCTTCTTGGTTAGTAAGACCACTGGTACTGCACATGGACTTATGCTCTTCCTAGTTAGTCCTTGGTCTAATAACTCCTGCACTTGCCTAGCCACTTCTAGGTTTTGATCTGGTGTAAGCTTGTAATCTGCTTTGTTTGGAAATGAAGCCCCTAGTATAAAGTCAATCTGATGACTAATAGCTCTCTTTGGAGGCAAGGTTGCTGGTGTTCCATCATTGACTATGTCTTTGAAATATTCAAGTAACTTCTGGACTGCTCCTAGTATGACGGCCTTCTTGATCTTGTCCTCTTCATTAGGTTGCACCATGATAAAATATCCTTCCCCTCCTTGTTTAAGAAGATTGATAAACTCCTTGCCACTGCTTAAGAAGACACTAGGGGTCTTTGACTGTCCTTCTTCTTCCTCCAATAGTGACTGTAATTTGAATGTTTTACCATCCTTCTTGAATGAGATGGTGTTCTCCTTTCCATCATAGATGGCTCCTCTGCCATATTGCCATGGCCTGTCCAATAAGAGATGGAATGTATCCATAGGAAACACATCACAAATCAGTTTGTCTTTCTATCCTCCAATGGAGAATTCCACTATTGTCTGCTCATTCACAAGAACACTCAACCCTTTATTTAGCCATGTCACCTTGTAAGGATTGGTGTGGGGTACCTTTTCTAGTTTTAACTTCCTAATTGCTTCCTCTGAGATAATGTTATCAGTAGACCTTGAATCCACTATAACCTTGCACACCTTCCCAAGTATTTTGCATCTCACCCTGAATAAGGCTCTCCTTTGCTTTGGCTCTTCCTTGACTGGTTGTCTGATTAGAACCCTTCTAAACATCAGGTTCTCCCCCAATTCTAACTCAATATGACTAACCTCTAGTGATTTGATACTCATGGTGTCCTCTTGTGCATATGCTACTCTCTTTTCTATGTTTGAAGAAGATGCTTTCTCTGGGCACCTATAAGTAGGATGACCTACTTGTCCATAGTTGTAACATTTCATGCTAGCATAGTAAGAGTTAGAACCTCCTTGAGATCCTCTACCTCTTCCATAGCCTCCTCTAGAAGTTGTTTCACTCCCATGCTCTGTGAGTTTAGACTCTCCCTGATTTCTTTGTTCAGTCCCTCTACCTTGGTATCCACCTCTATGTCCTCTTTGATCTCTGCCTTTTCCTTTGCTCTTGGAAGCCTGATCTTGTTTCCTCTTCTCCTTTCAATATTTATAGCCAATTGATAGCATTGGTGCACTATTTTGGGACTTAGAAGAGTCATCTCCTCTTGAATGTTCCACTTCAAGCCGTTAAGGTACCTAGCCACCTTAAGACTTTCATCCTCTGATACATTAGACCTCATGCAATTTTTTTGAAACTCCTCTGTATAGGAATTCACATCTTGGTCTCTTTGTCTCAAACTCTATCTTTTCTTATGCAACCGAATCTCATAATCATCTGGCATGTATGCTTCTCTCACTTTGGCAACCATTTCCTTCCAAGTAGAAATAGGTTTCTTGCCTTCCTTCTCTCTCTCTCTATCTTAATGAAATTCCACCATGTCATGGCAGAACCTCTTAATCTTGACTTTGCCACCTTTACCTTCTATGATTTAGTGACTCCATCACACTCAAAATGGTTTTCCATTCCCTCTATCCAATCCATGACTAGATCAACTTCCAATTTCCCACTAAACAGTGGTATTCCTTCAAGTGCTTTTCCACTCATAGCCTTCAATTCCTTCAAAAAAGGCTCTTCTTGCAAAACAGGGCCAGGTTTAGGGATCTTGTCTTCCTCTACAACCTCTTCACTCTTGGGTACCCTTCCTTCTCACTTATCACTGAGTTCATCAGTCTTGGTCTGCACATTATTCATTGCTTGCTCAAGTTGGGCTATTCTTTCCCTCAATCACCTATTGTCTTCCTCTTGATCTTCAAACTTCTTGGCCAATTCTATATTTGTCACCATGATTGTAGAACCACTAGACTCAAGTTATGACATACAATATGCTATCCCAAATATTTTATTGCTCTGATACCAATCTGATAGGGAGGTTGGATGAATCAATCACTGATTCATGCTCTAGGTCTTGCTTGGAAGACCTCTAGGGTGTCGTAATCCACCTCTTATAACCTATAGGACCTCTTCCTTCTTAAGATCCCCTGGTTCTCCTTGCCAACCCAACTACCAATTAAGTTCTCCCTCCCAAG
Organism: Sequoiadendron giganteum; assembly: GCA_007115665.2. Taxonomy (NCBI): domain Eukaryota; kingdom Viridiplantae; phylum Streptophyta; class Pinopsida; order Cupressales; family Cupressaceae; genus Sequoiadendron; species Sequoiadendron giganteum. The sequence goes on from CM021100.1 coordinate 114,950,317, forward strand.
TCAACACTTGGTGCATTCTTGAATCACTAGTCTTAGCCCTTAATCCACCCTAAAGTCTACTAACCCTCCAGATCCTTGAATTTATTTTTACAGAGGTGTGGAGGTGCCTTCAAATACTTCAATCCATCCTAACAAAGGTATTATGGATCCACCTAACTCCATGTCCTAGTCACTTTCACCAAACCCCTCTTTTAGGCCTAGAAACTAGGTTTTCTTCTCTGAGGGATCAGGGTTTTTCACAAAGTTCTTCCAAGTAAATCCCAATATTTTCTTGGGATTCCTTGTTCATATGCCCACCTCTCAAAGATTCTTGGGGTCTTGGGCCACAACTGACCGTACAAAGCCCTAATCTAAAAGTGAGTAAAACTAGGCCTTTTAAGCCCTTTCCTGTCTTCTCTGCAACTTGTTAAGCTCTTCCCTCACCAGATGTATTGGTAGAGACTTCTCCTTGTTACCATAGCTTGGTAAGTCTCACATCTTCCTTCTCCAAAATGAAAATTGTCATAAAGTAACACCTCTGTAATGTTTAATGCTCTGTACTTTGGTCTTTCCTAGCCGGGCTCTTCCCTGGCTCGCCTAGGAGAAGACTTCCTCAGTGGCCCTAGTACTGTCAAAGACTCCTAAACCTACTATGTGTACATCCATGGAGTCTAGTCACAATTCCCAAAGGGATGTACAATTTGTATGGTGGGAAAGTGAACTAACCCTCCATTCTTGAAAAACTGCTTGGTTCAGACCAGCAGCAGTATGGAAACCAAAATAATTACAAACAATGCTTGAAAGTGAAAAAAATAACTATCTATTGCCACACAATGCTTGAAGAACAAATACTCTACATCCTACACAAACTACAATGCCAACATTAATCCATTAAAACACTACTTCAAAGCAAAAACTAGAAATTCACACAAAATCACCACTATTTTCTTTAGAATTCAAAACTTAAACAATCTCAAATGCTTCCAGCCTGACTTCGATGTTGAGGCCACCCCTAAATAGGTCACCAAATCAGTTATTCTCTTCTTTGGGCTCTCCTTGGCCGCTTGTAGCTTCAAAAATTTGAAAAAAAACTCCTAAAAGGTCCAAACCTCCTTTGAAGCCAAAACCCAAAGACACTTATTCTATGGTCAACATGACCTTCATCTGATCAATACTCAACCAAAAATTCCACTAAGGTTTACACACAAATAAACATACTTAGATTGATTAGGTTTCCTAAACAAAGTTGTCCAAGACATGACCTTCTAAACAACCTAAGGCAACCTAAGGGTGCTCCTGCACCAGAATACCAATACGGGGGTCTGATTGAGGCAAGCCCCTATATGAATCCAACCTTTCCCCCTTGATATTTTGTGTGTAGGTTACAAAGAGAAACATGGAATTAAGATTCAAATGCAGGAAGGTAATCATGTCTTAAGTTCTCTTGCATTCCCCTGTAATCTCTAACTTTTTGTCAATTATTTGATTCTTCACTCTCTTTGACCTGAGTTGAGAAGTAAGATTTAGTTTCATCCATCTGAGCTCCTGAGCTCTTTGCAGATCAAGATTCCAATGCATCTTGTGGATGCAGGCGCGCCTTGCTAGTGTCTTAAAACTGTGCTGATGTCTTTTGGCCGAGAGTTCCTCAACTAGGGATATAAATCTATAATTCTTGATCCTTCGAGGCCTGAAGCTACTTTTTCTTTATCCTTCACAGTTTCATCCACTCGTTCAATTTGAGGTGTATAAGGGCAGTTCATTCCCTGGTGATCTCTTGATAATAAAGAGACCCATGTGCAAAAAATCCCTCTTATATGACACTTATACACAGGGGCTTCATGTATGCGGTAAGCCACCATTGGAACTATGTGCTATCTTTGAGTTTGCACGTGTTTTGCATGAGCACACTTATTTTCTGTAGTGGGTCATATTTTTCCTAGCTTACTAATGGTTTTTCTTGAGGAATGATAGACATTCTTGATGTAAGGTCCTTATGACCATGCACATAGTAGTAGTTTTTGTTGTTCTTGTAGTGTAGTTTCCTTTCCTGTTCTGCCTTGTTTTTCGTTTGCTTTGGCTCCTTGTATTTCCCTACCATTTCTTTTAACTTCAAACCCAATGGATTTGAATTGTTCTGCCACAATGATTTTGGAGTTCTCTGCATTTTCTATGAAAATACAATCCCCAATTAGAGCCAATGTTACCCATCAAATTTTCACTCAAATTTGGATTTCTCTTTAACAAATGAGTTTTCAGTGATGTCGTGGTCATGCCAAATCCCCTAATCTTGTTTTGGAGTTCATAATTTTCAAAACTTCTCAGACACTCGACTTATGCATAGTCATTGCAGTCCCAAGTCTTGTCGAAATATGTCTCATGCAGTTGGTCAATCGAAAGTTCTTAAAAATTTAGAAATCCCGACAAATGGTTATGAAGTTCTGTTTCTCAGCAAAAGGGAGGCCCAAGTGGGATGCACTATTTCCAATATGTTAGTTAATTTAATGAATCATTTGGTGCCTTTGAAGAATGTCTCCTCAAACATTTTGAAATGCCAACTTGAAGATGTAACATAATCTTTTAAATCTTCTAAAAAAATGACTCTTAAATAAGGGGTTTGGTGAAATGGATTTGGTAATGGATTGGCAAAGTTTTCTTAGCAAATTAATGATCACTTCTGGCCACCAATGTTAAGTAAGCCTACATATGAGGAAAAGTGGTGACATATTCAACTTCAGAGTCTTCTCAGGATGGTACTTGCTGGTGATATCACAGAGTGGGAAGATGAGCTTGTGCCTGTCATACAACCATATTTAAATTGGCCCGATGAAGAGCAATTGAACATCATTTCTGAGCTACGTTCACTGGCATGGAAGGAAAAAACCAGCTACACCGAATATAACAGGGTGATGTTTGTTTTTAAAAAAGAAGAAGAACAAGTCGAATTTCACAATTTGGTTATGGAAATACAGTTAGAGCTTTATAGTCTCAGAATGTCCGATGGTTTATTTGCATGAAAGAAGTCTTTTGGTGGCAGGTAATGATAACATCTATTCATAAATCATTTCTGTTTCAGAAGTTTTTCTTGGTTTCATTCATTTTTGAATCAATTGTTTCGTAATGTAATAGTTTTGATATGTCTCTATATAGACCTATGGGTTAATAAAGGGGGAATTTTGGGGGTGGGGTAAGATATAAGGGGGATGGTTTTATTTTCATGCACTATTGTTGTATAAGGAAATGAGTATGTGAACTCATTTCTTTGATGGGGAAGAAATAAAGAGGATATTGTGAATGTTTGAATTTATCAATGTTATCTTTAGATTGGAATGAACTGTGTTTCTTTGTAATTATTCTTCCATGTTACTCTGCTTCAATGGTTTGAGCATGTATTTAATTTCAAACCTTTGAATTTAGATTAAATCATCTTTGAAAATAATCTACCATTTTCGCTGCCCCTAAATATATTTGGCAGCTATGATAAGTGAACTTTGTGTCAAATTTTTTCAATTAATTTTATTATAAAATCTCTTTTTTTGCATCTATTACCATGGTTATGGGTAGTTTTCAGTGTAACTTTCTTTCTTTCTGGTAAAAATCATACCCCATGTTTTATTCATTGCAAACAATCTGAAGACAGTTGTGCCTTGTAAAATAAATAGAGAGCACTCACAACTATCATTGCGAGTGACTCAATTATTGGCTAGATTTTCATTTGTGTGGGCCAAAGTATATTAATTGAAGTGACAAATCTGTCGACCAAGAGTTTGCTAGTCTTTGATCATGAAAGGAATACAATTTCCTGACTTGCTTTACTACCAACTCCGAATCACCAAAGACTTGCAACATTTTAACTTTCTTTCTTAAATCCATCAAAATCCCATGAACTAATTCTTCATATTCTGCTATGTTATTTGTGTAATAAAATTGAAGTCTATGAGAAGCAAAATATGCCTTACCTGAAGGACTGATGAGTTCCAAGCTAGGACCCACTCCTTGCTTGGATTTGGACTCATCAAAATGTAATTTCCATAACTTAGAAGATTCTTGGACCTTGGAACCTGCGGAGCATACTCTCTCACTTAGTTGTATATTTGCTTCAACAACCTTGGATCGTTGTGTAGATTCAACGGGGTCTTGGTCTAGCAGTGGTACTTGGGGCTGCCCTTTAGGATTGACTTGCCATGCTATATGCTTTACTGCTGCTTGACATAGACAACATTCAAATTTAGAATGGGAAGGATTGTGTACCCTACATCAACTGGGTAATAACATCTCCTAAAATTCCATTCTTGCCCCTAGACTGAGCTGATATTGCACAATTTTTTGCATAAACTCTTGGAATCCATCCTACAATCCAAGATTACCATCCTCATAGGATTCTCCATATTTTGATTCAATCAAAACTTTTGTGCTCTAGGGGGAATGAGTTAGGTTGGTGGGGGGACTATATAACACAAGAAGGACACCCTCGACCACTTCTTCCTGAAATTATTCATCATCATCATAAGCCATAAGATAATAATTTCGAAATTCTATTTCAATGAACAACACCTCATTCATGTTGTTGTATTTCATGATCATAAACTTTATGCATGGCTCCCGATCAATTAAAATTTGATTTGGTAGCCCCTTCGAGGGCATCCATAGATGGGAATAGTTTGTTGTACAATATTGGTTCAAGGAACAAGTGAACTCACTTCCCAATATGATTCCATATGTATCAAGAATATCGACAACTTGAATATAAATCACTTGTTGCACTCTTGGATCAATGATGATTTGCATGGGTATTCTATTCATTTCTCCAACTATGTTCACTTCTATTTTTTCCAACTGGGTGACCTTTCATTGGGAGGGAGTCAAAGTAATTCTCAAGGCCCTACATACAACCAATGACATGACATTGGTTGAGGCTCCTAAATCAAGGAGGAAGTTATGTAGATTCTTGCCAATTATTTAGATGGTCATCAAGAAAGGAGGTGTTTCCAATTTTCCTTGGAAGAGCACTACATGCGTATCAGCCTGGTCCACTTGAATCTTGTCCTTATTATTGCCTTTATCCTTGAATTGTGGTTGATTTGACTATTTGGCCGGAACTTTATCTGGTGACTAATTTTTGTTGGCTTGCTGAGTTGGAGTTTGATCTGGCTTCTTATCCAATATTTCCCTAACTATGGGCTCATTAGGGGAGGTTTCAAAGGAGATTCTTTTGGAAGGTACTTCTTGGGTGGACTTGGATGGAGCAGTCCCATTGAGCATCCTAAAGAAGGAATTCCTAATAGTTAGGACTTTGTGTAATTCGAAAGACGAAAGAGTCAAGTTTACCTTCTTAAATTATTTAGCTACGTACTCACCCATTGAGACTCTGGGTAGGCACATGCGGGTAGTTTGGATTATTTTTGGCAATAGGGTCAAGTGGCACATTGAGGTTATTAGGTGGGGTGGATATTTTGAATGGACCACCTACCCATTTGTTTCTTAAGTCATAAGGGGGTTTCCATTTGATGGAACATACGAACTTCATCCTCACAGGGTTCCTCTTCATCTAATGGACCATTATCTAACGAATCAAAGAGTTGGGATAATGGGGTTTCATTACTTATCTCTTCTACTTCCTTATCCTTAGGGGTAGCCTCCATCTAGGGCATGTTACTTTCACCTTGCGAGAATGGAGCTTGATTGACCATCAACACCGAGGATTCATACGGTTCTGAGGGAACTAAGTCCCTACAACCCGAGCGATCAACAACATTTCAGACCTCCACCTAGAAGATCTTGGTGGCAGTCTAGAATTCAAGGAAATCCAACTCAGAATGTCTACTTGTCTTATGGATTTGGCACCGACCGAACAAAGAAGCCTCAGTCAAGTATACTCCACTTGTCATTTTGTCACTACTACTTGGCTGGTCAAGAGGTGTGGGAATGCCACCATTGCTTGGCCTTGTGTTCCACATTCTATTTTGTCTTTGGGGAGGCATTCTTTCAAATTTATGTCTTGAATTCTACCCTCTTTCATAATTCTGGCCTGTAGATGTGCCAACATCATGGTTTTCACAATTGTCCCAATTGAGATTAGCTTGAATGCTTTGTTGATATTCTTGCAATTGGTTATTCTAGCTCCTTAGATGGGTCGTCTCAGTAGAAATCCTCTTTACCAATTCTGATAATTCATCATTCTGATCCTTTTTGGTGTTACCTTGTTGTGGTGTCAAATTTTGGGGAAACATTGGTTGCCCCATGGGTTGGTTCTACTGAGCAGGCAAGAATTATGGATTTTGCAAGTATGTGGGAACTTGGGGATGCTATGAATAGGCCTGTTATTATGGAGGATGCAAGTAGTGGGGTATTGATGGTGCTTGGTTCAAGGTTTCCCTAGATGAGGCACTAATGGCAACTAAGGAACTTGATTCAACATTGATGTTTGATGGACCAGTGCATGGGTAAGTCCTTAGATCTGATTTAGATGTGCAACCAAGCATAATGAGGGTGGAGGTCCTGCAATATGTTTCCCCAAGTCTATTCTCATTATGATAGACTCTGCATAAGCATCCACCAACCTACTAGGCAATGGGTGCATTACTTTTACCAATGCGGACATAAGGTTATCCATGTCGACATAGTATACCAATTGAGTGAAAGGATCGTCCACCACATAGGGTGGTTGCAAGTTCATATAGGCTCTATGGAACCTATCATTGGATGAGCTAATAGGATCATCAAATTCTCTTCTAAAAAACATGAACTGCTGGTATAACTCCGAAGGGCTAATTGGAAGCTGGAAATTCTAGAAAAAAGTGTTCTTCAATTGATCCCAAGTGGTTATGGTCCCAACCAATAAATTAATGTACCAATAAAAGTCCTCATCCCCTAATTAGTAAGGGAAGAGTTTGCAAGCGACGTCTTCATGTTCAATTTGCATATCTTTCAAATTTGTTTGAAAGTTTTTATTTTGTTCTTCTTCTATCCTCAATGGATCTTGAGGATGGATCTTAGTGCAAAATATTTTTGGATTCTTAGGCATTCCATGATAGTCACTGAAGGTTAAAGGGGAAGGTTTATTACCCAACCATGCCATAGGAGGTGGAGGTGGAGGCGGCTATGCCAGAGTGACTTGAGGATGTAAAGGGATGGCGATTGGGACAATGCTTTGGAATTGTAGTACAACATTAGGGGAAACACCTTGGCTATGGAATGTTGGGGTAGAGGAAAGAGCTATTGTGGGAGGTAAAGGGTCAAGAGGAAGCATTGAATAGATGGTAAGAGGAAAGGGGTGTTGGAGGTGAAGTGGAGAAATGAAATGGAGGGGATGGAGGTCGACCAGCTGGAGCCAAGTGGAGTCTTCCCCTTTCTTGGATCTCTTAGCCCTTGTAGGGGTCTTAAGCTCTTGGAACTCCCCTTTGTTTGGTCAGGATCTTAAGAATCTATGGAACCTTTGAGGGGAGAAGGAACCAATTTGATCTAGCTTAGCAAGGCCCTCTTAGCGCTAGTTCTATTGATGGGTTTTTTTCCACTTTCTCAACACAGGAAAAACACAAGTATGCTACCTCTCTTAAAAGATAATTTCAACAACTATGTTATGGAAATCACCCCAAGGTCTCTTAGGTGTTAGGCCATGACTTTCAAAAACAACTTAGTTGATTGATGTGATTTTCTGGTAATCACAAAGGGCATTTATGGTTTGTAAGCTTGGAGGGAATTGGGTTTTGAAAAGGAGTTTGATTAAATTCTGGAAATGAAGTGTAGTTGTTGTAAGTTAAGGATAATAGTCTAAAAATCCTCTTAATCCATCAAATTTGGTCTGATTTTGATGCTAGAACCTGGTTTTTGATTCCAATTTTCAAAGAAAAGTGAAAAGGGAAAATGGATGATAGGTCTCGTCTGCAAGTAATATTGGACAATAACAATGGAGGGTGCTACAATGGACAACCTTCCCAAAACTGAGTTCCTCTTAACCAAGGTAATCTACAGTGTCATGAAACTAGTCTAATCTTATAAGGTCTACAGATTTCCAAACCATTCATTCACCATTAAGCATGAATAAATATTGAACTTAAAGTGAAACACTGGTAATAAGTGTAACATAGATTTTCTAGAGAATTTTCTGCATAGATTAAGATGATTAAATAAAAATGACTTATTTAATTAATCAAGTTGAATAAAGGTCATTATGAATTAATGAATTAATTAAAAAGGGGTATTTAATTAATAGAGGAAAGATGTGTTAGAAAGGTAATTACATAATAAACATTATTTAATCATGACCATGGATATTAGAAAATTATGTCGAAAGTGGTACTCGTAGGCCTAGACCAATTTTTGGTGTCTATAGTTTTCCCCTCTTTGATACAATATCGTTTCAGAATTGTGTCAAAGAAAAAATGCCTTGATCATGCCCTAGTATGAAATAGGCTAGGGTATGCCCCCTCGGGAAAATTTACAAGTTTTTGAAAATTTCAAAAAAATCAGGAAATATTCCCGATAAGTCAATTTGATGGTTAGAAATGCTATGGAGTTGACGAAATTGAATTTGGAAGTGTTATGGATGTGTACGGGTCAATAGAGGTTGAAATTTTAAGTGGCCAATAGACAAGGTTAGAAGAAATGCCACCCAAACCCTAGGTATAAATAGGAACTAGGTTGAAAACCAATTCATTTGCACCAAGAAGAGTTGAAGAATTGAGAAATTTTCTCTGAGTATTGGACGAAGATGTCTCCAGTTCCCTACATTGCACATCGCGGATATCGGATCCAGATCTTCAAACAAGCAGCCAACGCAGGACCACTAGTATGTACCCTAAAATGAGTGTTTGAAATTTCAGTTTGCACATAGCTTTAGGGACCTAAATTTTAATTTGCACATGCGGTCCTTCGCATTCAACACATATGCGATCGTATGCAACACATCTGCTTGCGGAACGAGGCGTATGTAAAAAGACGTCTAGGCTAGGTGCAATCTGTTTAGGAATGCAATGCAAATGATATAAAATGCACCAAATTTGTAGGTTTGAATCACATTTTCATGTAGGATAAACACATGTAGGATAATGCAACGCATATGATATTTTGAAATGCATATGCATTTTGATAGGCAGGTTAAATAATGCACCACATTTGAATTTTTGCAACACATTTGTATTTGTTAGAAATGGTTAGGGTTTTTTGCAATGCATGGGAAATTTGTTACACAAATTTTTGTGATGCAACACATGTGTATGAATGCACCACATATGCTATAGTGAGCCGCATTTGGCTGGTAAAATTTTTTGAAAAAAATTTCTATGAAGAACCTGAAAATCTTGACATCATGGTTGAAATGCAAGTTGTTTTAGATCCCATCTATACTCGGGAGGCACATCCAGATACTTTCGAGTTGAGATCTTGGTTGGTCAGTTTTGAGACATGACTATTATGGAGACTAGGTCTCTAACATGTGTTGACTATGCCCACGATTCAGGCAAAAAAAGGCATGTTGACCACTTTGTGCAAGCGATGGCATTCTGAGACTTTATCATTTCATTTTTTGACTAGAGAGGCAATGGTTAATTTAAAGGACATCTATAGGATTTTGAGACTTCCCATCAGAGGAGAGCAAGTTATGTATGATACCCAATGAAGATTTAGTGAGCTAGCTAGATACTATGTGTATGACGAAATTAGGAGTCTAGGTATAGAGAATTATGAGATCAAATTCCACGTGTTGGCGGATAGGTACGATAGGATTGATTGCATCCTATGTACATTGATAGGGGGTATAGTTCTTTCATATCGGCGGGGTCAAGGTTTTCCTATCGGGTGGGGAGAGATGCTAGTGGGGATGTTAGAGAGAGAGACTGTGTGTGCCTGGGGTCCATGTTTGTTAGGCATATTATACTTCCATCTACATGATATAGTGTACAAAGAGACACGGTCTATGAGCTGTGGTGCCACACTTCTCATGGTTTGGGATTGGGAGTAGATAGTTGTATTTCGACCTCTTGTTATTGTAGAGAAAGAGGCTAGATCTCATTATGTTTTCTGGTATATGGGAAACATTACTCAGAGTCATGTCGAAGACACGAGTTATTGGAGACATGCACTAGATATTTTGGATCAGTTTACTTGGAGGCCATACATGGATTGTGAGATATGGTCAGATGAGGATGGGCATTTGACTTTATGTAGGCAGACACAGTACTTGATTGGGAGGACTATTTTGAGGGTACATATTATTGAGAGACACCTTCCTAATTGGGTTTTGAGACAGTTTGGGAAGGTTTAGGAAGAGATGAGTTTGCTCGATCTTCCAAAGAGGTTCCACTCGAGGGGCCTATGATACCAGTAGCTACTGCAGAGGCAGAGATTCAATAATTACACCCATTATAGTGGGTATGGAGAGGCAGAGCAGTAGATCTAGGGAATACAACTATGTATGAAACATGGTGGGTAGAGCATCATCCGATTCCTTATACAGATCCAGATCAATCAACACTAGTAGAGAGATGAGGTATAGGGCTGAGAGGGTGATGTAGAGGGAGAGGTGGTGGAAGAGGTGGTGCAGAGGTGGTGGTGGTAGGCGAGGATGGAGAGGTTGAGACTAGTTCAAGCAGAGCTAGATTCCATGCCGATAGAGAGATACATTGATCATATGGAGAGAGATAGTGCACTCATCGAGAGAGACCAGGGAGTAGCCCAGAGATAGGAGATAGAGCAGAAGTTTATAGAGGTCAGAAGCCTTTATAGTGGAGCTTCATCTAATGGTATGGTACGTGAGCTAGTCATATCAGTAGAGACAACTACCTATTACAGGGATCTATATGAGTCAGTGGTGCCAACTGAGAGATGAGCTCCTAGCTTTTCAGAGGTTCGCAGCCAAAGATCACAAAGCAGGAGTTAGACTAGGACATAAAGTACAAAGGGTGTGGTAGGACCACTGAGGATGGGTCCGTATGATAGGCCTTCCACCTCATAGAGAGTACCTCTAAGGTAGTTTCCTCCACCTTCACCATGAGATAGTAATGGTAGTGGAACGTCGACACTGTTATATATGTAGACACTGTATTTTGATCAGAGAGCCTATGAGCTCATTTTCTATTTATGGATACATTCTGACATTGTACTGTGACACGATATTTTGAGCGATATATATATGATTTTTGGCAGCTTCTATATGATATGAATTGATGCATTGTTTCTATATGATTATGTTTCCTAGATGATTTATGTATATGTGTTATGCATGGATGTTTTCTACATGTGATGAGTTTATGCAATTTATGATGTTATGATGATTCTATATGATGATGGATGTAATTTTCTATATGATGTTATTTATATGTGATGGTGAAATGCATGTGCACTATTTCTATTATGTACCTTATGATGATGGAATGGCTATTATGTAATTATTTCGTAAATATGCAATGAATATGTTAATGTTCGTATATGTTTGAAATGCAATGTAACTATATGATGTACTATATGAAATGCTTATAGAATGTATGCAGATTATCTAATGTTTTTATTTTGTCACAGGACTTTATCAGTATGTCAGAAAAGAGAAATGTTAGCACAAATGATATCAGAATGTTAGTAAGAAACAACAAAGGTTGATTGATTGAAAAACATATGATCTTTGATATTTTTCCAGATATGTTAAGCTTGATTTTTTTTTATCATCATTGTGTGGGACATGACACAAATGGATAGTACACACCATGATATGAGATAGACCATAGTGTACAAAGTCATCCATCTACGAAAAATAGACAGTTGTAGAAAAGGAGTGTCTTAACTCATAGTAAGGACAAGATTGCCCCTGTCGTTTTGTCTTGACAAACCACATACAAAAAAAAAAAAGATGGGTCATGAGACATCATTGCTCCTTTAAATCCCTGATAGGAAATACTTGAGGAAACTAGAAACATGACTCAAAAACCAAAGTTAAAAAGAAAGTTGACAAAAAACAACCAAAGCAAAAGAGTCTCAAGACATCCTTGCTTCCCTAAATCCTTCAAGGGACATCCTTGAGAAAGCTAGTAACCAGACATATCCAAAAATCAATAGAAAGATAAGAAAAAATAAGATATAAAGTCATAAAGAGAAATAAAAGTATTTTCCAAAACTTGATCTTGTGGGATTGTTTGATTGTTTGATTTTTGACATAGTGTAATGTGAGGGATGACACATACCGTATAAGATGTTGATTCTGGTTTTGACTTGGTGACTTTCTGTGTAAGGCATGACAAAGCTTGGTTTCAGATTGACACGTGCCATATAATATGTTGGAGCCTGACGATGTTGATGTGACAAGCTGCATGAGGCTATGATAATTTGATGATGTATGTTGATAAGAAAGACATATCTTGCTTAAGACATAAGTTGATCACTCTGACAATGTGTTTGATATTGACTTGATGACAGTTTTGAGATGTTGCCTTTTTGGTGCATGACTTGTTTTGATTGTGTGTGTGTGTATTGACCGTGTGTGACTTGAGATGATACCCTAAAGGACTAACCTAATGCAACCTTGGGGGCTCGTTGATTGATTAGCCTTGCCTATGTTGCACACACAGAGACCTCGTAGTTTGACCCAACTTTAACTAGCATAATTGACTAAAGATATGTACTTAAGCTGATGATATTGAATGTGTGTGATAGTGAATGTGAATGTGATAAACCCTATTGGATTGACCTAGTGTGGTCTCAGGAGCTCATCAATTGATTAGCCTTTCCTACATTGTACATGTAGAAACCTCGTAGTTCGACACGACGAATGACTTTGAATGTACAAAGAATCATCATTTTAATGTGTGTGATACATGAAAAACGTAGACAGACAGACCTAATGCCTTAGGGGCGCATCGACTGATGACCTTACCTACATCTAGTCGCAAAGGAAATGTAGTTCAACTATATCTATGACTGACTTAACATGACTGACTTGACTCTATTTTTGGGATTTTCTGACATGTTTTTTTTTTTTTGAAGTTTTCTATTGTTTTTTTATTTTGTTTTCAAGACATTTTCCGATGGTGTAATGCTATGTACATGGTCCTCACAACAGAAAATAAGGATTTTCCCTCAGTTAGGATTAAGGCATGTGAGATGGAGTGGGGAATGTGATGGGATGGAATTGATGTCAATCATTCCAAGCAATGGATAAGACAACCATTTATTATGAAAGATGGTGAAAAAGTGTGATTGGAATGATGGTAGATGAAAGAGAAAGTTTGACTAAACATGGTGCTTGTTTGCCAGGTTTTCACCAAGGTACTTATCGATAGCGCCATCGAAGTGGTTTCCACTATTGGACAGATTATTTCTTTACTATTTTTTTTATTTTTTAATTTTTTTGGTGTTACAAGGATGCTTGTTTGCGAAGTTGTCATCAAGGTAACCATTTTTTTTTGTTTTTTCCATTTTTTTGTATTTTTCTGGATTAAGACAAAGACTCTCAGAAGCTATGCATAAAACCTCTTCAGATGAAGGTTTTTGATTGGTGACAAAAGTGGCTCTCCTTCAGGGGTAGAGAGTTGGTACGCTTCTGAACCAAAAGCTTATGTGACAATATAAGGCCCTAACAAGTTAGGTTCAAACTTACCTGGCTTTTCTCGTTCATCTTGATTCTTGGGATTCTCCATTAAAACCAAGTCACCAATGTCAAAGTGTCTATTTAGAACTTTCCTATTATAGCTACGATGAAGACGATTCTAATATGCTTGCAAATGGTCTAGCACATTTTGTCTTCGTTCATCCAACAATTATAACTCTTGAAATCTAGATACATGGTATTCTTCATCGCCAATGTGACCTTTCAAGGATACCCTCAAGGAAGGAATTTCAACCTCAATAGGTAAGATAGCTTCAGATCCAAATACTAGGGAGTATGGAGTGGTGCCAGTGGGAGTACGGATGCTTGTGTGGTAAGCCCATAAGACAGGATTTAGCTTTAGGTGCCAATCACGACCAATGTCATTGACAGTCTTTTTTAGGATTATGACAATATTTTTATTAGATGCCTCAGCTTGGCCATTACCTTGTGGGTAATATGGGGTGGAAAAATGATGTTTGATATGGAACTCTTCACATATATGGCGTACTTCTTGGTTTTTGAATGGGCCATCATTGTCTATGATAATGGATTGGGGTACACCATACCGAAAAATGATATAGTTTAAGATAAACTTGGATATTTGCATGTCAGTGATGTAGGTCATGGGAATAGCTTTGATCCATTTGGTGAAGTATTCAGTGGCGGTTATGATGAATTTATGGCTATTGGATGATGAAGGGTGTATCTTACCTATGAGGTCAAGTCCCCATTGGGAAAAGGGCCATAGTGATGTAATCAGATGAAGCTCCTATGTTGGCGCTCTTATCAAATATTCATGTATCTGACACTAACTACATTTCTTTACAAAGATATATGAGTGTTTTTCCATTGTAGGCAAATAATAACCTAATCTCATAATATTATGGGCTAAAGTAGGACCACTAGAATGGGATCCACATATACCCTCATGTACCGCTCACAAATTTTTTTGTGCTTCTTCAGCATCGAGACATCTCATTAGGGCATTATCTAAGGTACGTATATATAGGGTATCTCCGATGATGGTGTATTTAGTTGACTTACAGATAAAGGTTCTGTGTTGGTTATTTGATAGGTCTAATGGTAAGGTTTGGTCATTTAGATAGTCAAATACATCTTTGTACCAAGGGGAAGTAGGACCAACAATTGTACACACCATCATAGAATTGGGGACATTATAGGTGGGGACCAACAACTGTTCAACCAAAAAATCTAACTTAGGCACGTTGCTCGAAATATCCAAGAAGGAACCCACAATTGCAATAGTATCTACAACCTTGTTCTGAATTTGTGGTATTTGTTGAAAGGTAATGTCATCAAATTACTGCTTGAAACTATCAGCCATGCACTTGTAGGGGGCAAGTTTCTCATCCTTAGTCTCATAATCATCATTTACTTGCTGGACTACTAGATGGGAATCACCAAAAATATGTAGACTCTTAATCTTCTAATGGGATGCCATTCTTAATCCTGCCACTAAGGCTTCATACTCTGCTATGTTGTTGGTGCAAGGGAAAGAAATACTAAATGATTTAGGAATGGTATAGCCTTGAGGTGTAACAAATAGAATAGCTGCTCTTGAACCATGATTTGTATGTGACCCGTCAAAGTATAATTTCCATTTGGTTCTAGTGTCAACTGTGAAGATAAATTCATCAGTAAAATCCACCACTAAAGGATGGTCAACCTTCACGAGTGCATCTGCTAAGTGATCTGCAATCACTTTTCCTTTTATAGCCTTCCTCTTCACATATTGGATGTCATACTCGCTAAGTATCATAACCCATTTAGCCAATCGGCCTGTTAATGTTGCTTTACTTCAGAGATATTTGAGTGGATCAATCTTTGCGACCAACATTGTTTGGCGATTTAGCATATAGTGCTGAATATTTTGAGTAGAAAAGACTACCACATGATAGGCATGTTCTATGTTGCTATAATTTAATTCATATCCTACCAAGGTACGATTGATGTAATACATTGCTCGTTCATGACCTTGATCATCATTTTGTGCGAGAAGAGATCTTAATGTTGACTGAGTTGCTGAAATGTATAGTATCAATGGTTTTCCATCTTTAGGTGGCATTAAGATAGGTGGAGTGAGAAAATAATCCTTGATTTGTTGGAAATATTCCTGATATTTAGGTTTCCATACAAATGGTACTCCTTTCTTGAGTAAATATTGAAATGGGTGTATTTTGTCTGCCAATTGTACAATGAAATGCCTGATGGACTGTAATCTTCCTTGTAGTGTTCTTAGTTGACCAATTCTGACTAGAGGATGAATTTCGATGATAGATCTTACCTTCTTTGAATCTACTTCAATGCCTCTTCTAGAAATGATATACCCTAGAAATTTCCTTGATTTTACTCCAAAGACACACTTCTTTGGATTTAGCTTGATGTTGTATTTCTCTAGCCTCTAGAATTTCTTGTCTAGAACCTTCAACTGATCTGCCCTTGTTTATGATTTAGCTATAATGTCATCTACATAATATTCCATGAGAGTATGTAAAAATTCATGGAAAATAGTAGTCATTATCCATTGATAGGTAGCGCCTGCGTTCTTAAGCCCAAAAGACATAACATTCCAATAGTATGTGACCCATGGACATGTGAAAGTTTTCTTGTCTTGGTCTCTAGCTATGATTTTGATTTGGTTATATCCAGAGAAACCATCCATGAGGGATAGCATCTTGTATCCTACTGTAAGATCTACTATCATGTCTATGTACGACAAAGGGAAGTCATCCTTAGGAAATGCCTTGTTGATGTCTCTAAATTCTGTGCAAATTGGGATGCTTGCAATTGGTTTAGTCACTAGCACAAGATTTGAAATCCAGTCTGCATAGTCTATAGTTCTTATAAATCCGACATCCAAGAGTTTCTTAAGTTCTGCTTTGACTAGTAGAGAAATTTGTGGATGCATTTTCCTTAGCTTCTGTTTGACTGGCTTAATATCTGTCTGTAATGGTAGATGGTGCAATATAAGGTCTGGATCTAGCCCAGACATGTTAGCGTATGACCATGAAAATTTTATCTGTCTCTTTGCGAAGAAGTCCTTAAACTCAGGTTGTTCTGTCTCCGTCAATGATTCTGCAAATTATATGTTCCAAGGGTTTTCTTCTATGTTTATGTTGACTTCAATAGAATCTTCTACTAGCATTGGTGACTTTTCCTATTCAATGGGGAGATCCTTGGGTGCCTGAGAGAGGTTTTCACCCTTGGATACATCATTTATTTTGATTGTTTCTTTGTCCAAAGGTTCCTTTCAGTTTTCACCTAGGGACTTGTCATTTTTCTCATTTTCATCATTTTTCTTTTTATTTTCATTTTTACGACTAGAGGTGTAAATAGACTACCAAAAATATACTTTTTCATCCAAGTCTATGGTAAAACCAACTTTATTATCCCCTCTTGGTATGCCTTCTCAAAGTCCCATGAACTCAACTATTGCTTCGTCATTCTCAAATGTGTCTATGATGGGTGTACCTTGTTGATCCCAGTCGATAAGTTCGGGATATATGAGAGGCATGTCATCATTGGAGTTATCAAATGTGGAAGCTGACAAGGTGAATATAGAATGGTTGACATGGTCACAAAAGTTTGGACCTTTTTCCTATGGGTAGGTAAACTTTGATGTGGGACTATTGTAAGGGCTAAGTCATCAGAAGATGGTTTGTTAGGTGCCCAAGATGCATGATCAAGGGTTTCCCAATAATAGTGCTTATGCCATTCTTCTTTGGACAAGTACTTCCTATGATGAGGACTAGATTGTTTTGGTAATGGTTTTATCATTAGGTCCAATTCTCCAAATAGATTATCTTTGTTCATGGTACTAGTGGAGGAAATGGAATCCAATTCACCATCGCTTGAGTCAAGATATTCATTGTAAATTAGGGGAAGTGGTTCAGAAGATATCTCGATGTCTGCACAAGCACTCAATTCCTCTTGAAATGGTGATGAAGTACTAGGAAATCCAATTCTAAGCGATTGAAACCCTAGCCCTAGGTATTTCGGCTGTGGAAAGACAATGATCGGTTCCGTCCTTCCATTTTGATGTAGTCCTAACCCACTATGCCCCTCATAGACTTTGCTGATTTGCATCATCTTAAAGCCTTTTCCATATTGGTTCTTAGCTATTTGAATAGATGTTGAGTATTCATTGTCTTGATCCACAATTTTTTCACTTAACTCTCCCCATTTGGTCAATGTCATTGTAAGGGGATCATGAAATGTGACTACTAACTATCTTCTATCTACCATGGGTAAGCCATATGCCTTAGGTGGGATCAGCTGACTGACACAGTAGGATGCCTTCATGTATTATTCTCCACAACCCTTGTCTTAGATCTCGACCTGAGTGGATGATGGTGGTTTGAATGAAATGGACTTGGTAAGATTTAATGGGTCAACGTATAGGGATAAAGTGGGTGATGAAGCTTCTTGTTTAACTGGTACCTATCATTGTGGAATTTCCCTTAGGCTTGTACAATATTGAAAAGGATCTAGATCACCATCAATCATGATCTTGGTGCCATTATGCAGGAATTTAAGACATTCGTGATATGCGGAAGGTATCTCTTTCATTGCATGTATCCAAGGTCTACCTAACAATAGGTTAGATGGAAGGGTAAAATCCAAGATTTGGAAGCTGGTATTCATAATCACTAGACCAATTCTGATAGTGAGTGTGACAACTCCTTTGGATGATATTTCCTCATCATCATAAGCCTTGATGACTATACTCTTATAGGTGTCTATGCATTCTTTTGAGAATCCTAATGCCTTAACCAATTTTAGGGTACATAGGTTCAAACCTGCTTCTCCGTCTACCAAGACTCGTTTGAGTTTGGTTTGATGGACTAGGACTTCAAGATGTAATGGGTGATTATGATGAGTCTTTTTGGCTGAGTAATCCTATTGGGAAAATGTGGCATGATGTGAGTTGGTTAAATATCCAACCATTTCTTTCAAATGATTGACATCTAAGTCCGTAGGAACAGTCGTGTTATGTAAAGCTTTGTCGAGAATGGCTTGATGCTAAGGTGATAAAGTCAATAGTTCCAAAATGGATATTTGTGTGGGGGTTTTACTCAATTGATCAAGGAGGTTGTACTTAGACTTCGAAGACTATGTAGGTAGCTCAGAAGAAGGACCTGGAAGAATTATCTTAGTTCTATGTGTGTTCACAACACATTCCAGATGCTTCTTAATGATGATGGTATGGACATATTCATTTGCAGCTCGGAGGTGATTTATGATCTTTCCTTTAATATAGTCATACTTGGTATTGGCATAATTGGCTAATGGAGTATTCTTGGTTCCTGAACTAGAGACCTTTCCTTTCGTGTGGTCATGTAATGGGTCTTTGAAGACCTAATGATCACTGTTCTTGGTATTTTTCTGCCCATTGACATCTATGGTTCCGTTTTCAACAAAGGCTTTAATACTATTCTTTAGTTGTCAACATTGTTGTAGGTTGTGTCCTTTTGTGTGATGATATTCACAATAGGTTGTTGTCCCACCATGAAGGTTTAAACTATCCAAGATCATACTCTCTTGGTTCCAAAGGTTTAATAAGATCATGTGTAATCAACTCTCTGAAAATTGTCTCGATTGGTTGCCCCAAGGGGGTAAATTCACGTGTAGGAAATCTCCTTTGTGGTCACTGTTGTTGTGAATTTGGACAAAATTTATTGTTTGATCTGGAATAATCGTTATGTCTTGATTTGGGTTGTAACCTCTTATTGTGATAACTGGTCCCGTATGTATGGTTTTAGCATCAATAGTTTCATCATTTGTAAAAATTTTTGTTTCTAGACCAGAATTTTTTTCTATCATTGGGTGTGTTTTGATGTTGAACCATAGGGTTTTTGCTTGGTACTTTTATTTCTCCTTTGTCAATAAGTCATTTTTCAAGGATGATGCCCTTTTGTACCAATTCTAGGAATGACATACGACAATGTACCCTTAGGTCACCTCTCAGTTTTGGATTGATGTTTTCAAGGAATATCATGACCTTCTATTTTTCTGGTATTTCAACTGGACATCTACTAGCTAGACTTCTCCATCTTTGGAAGAAAGTGGAAAAATTTTCACCATCTTATTGTGTTGTCTAACACAAGGTAGCTATTGTTACTTCATTTTCTGTGTTAAAGGCAAAGTGTTCAACAAACTTCTCAGCTAATTCACCCCAGGACCGTATGCCATATGGTAATTTAGAGAACCATTCTAGTGCTATCCCGATAAGGGTTCGTTGAAATAGTCTCATCAAGTATGTGGGGTCATATGATATGTCCATGCATGTCGTTGAGAATTCTCTAATGTGTTCCAAAGGATTCTTCCTCCCATTATACTTAGGAAAATTAGGTATAATGTATCCATGGGGGAAGGGTGTCATATAAAGCACTTTGTCAAAAGGACATGGACATAGATCTTTCGCTGAGATAGTTCATTTGCTGACATAGACATGCTGTCCATCTTTGTTGAAGCATTTGCATTTGGTTTTGGAGGACATATGCTCTTGTCAAGGACATGTTGTTCACGTTGTTTGGATGAATGTAGGTGTTCTGAAATGCTGTGTTCTGTGATGGGTTATGATTTGGCGAGGGAATATATCCCATTAGAATGTTCTAATTCGGTGTGGGGATATTTCCTATCTGAATGTTCTGAGTTGGTATAGGAATTTTTCCTATTTGAATGTTCTAATTTGGTATAGGAATATTCATGTGAACTTTGGACCTCTTATTAGTCATGTTGGTGCCAAAGGGGTTTGATGAAGTTTCTCCTGTAGTAAATTGTAAACCTTGTGTTATGTTGAAAGGGATTGGGTTCACAATTTATGATGTTTGAGTTGGTATGCCAGTTGGTATTGCTACGGTGATTTGGGGAATAGAAACACTTGACATCACAGTTTGTGTTGGTTGAATAGACGGTGTTTACAAAGTATGAATATCAAATCTTGGTGGTAGTGTGGCACCTTCTACTAACAAATTTGCTAGATATCATTGGGGATCATTTGCCAAACACTCATCCATAAAGGATACAAATTTACGATCTTGTATTGCAACATCTATGTCTTCAATATAAATTTATCCATGTGTGTCTCTAGTGACGTGTTTTTCAAGCAAATGTTTGTGCGGTCTTTCTTTCCCTTATGGTTGATTTGTGAAAGGATTAAAAAATTCGTTAGGGTCTGACATTGATTTATGTTTCTTTTGAGACCTTGTTTTGACCATGAAAAGTTGCTCAAAATGGGGTAATGCAAACTATCTAAAAACCCGTATGTCCTATTTCTATGTTTTTTGGATTTTCTGACAATAAAGGATGTTGCTAAAGATTTCTAAAATGATGTATACTAAGATGACATATGGTAGGATGGACAATATGAAAAATCTTGAGTAGAATATGATGGTAAATGATTCTAAAATGAGTATAACCTACCACCTATGGAATAAATGCATGCAATGATTTGAGTTGACCAAGGAACCTGATTGTAGGATAAAGACAGTTGACAAGGTGAATCTCCCAAACTAGACTATTGAGTTGGAAAGATTCAGTAATAGGACCAAAGTGACTAGCTTGAATGATGAGGACAAATCAGAACATGAATGTATCCAATGATGAGGAAAGTTATCTATTCCGTGATATGAAAATTCCTAGGAAGTATCTAAATGCATGCAACTTAGGATGACTATGAATAAGACGTATATGACACCTAATGATGCAAGGTTTTGAGAAAAAAAATTCTAGTTTTTGTCCAAGGTTGATCTTAAGAAACAAAATCAAAAATGATAGTTATGCTTACGGACTTGGTTTGTAGTTTTCTCAGTTTTTTGTTGACAGTCAAATGCGGTTCACCTATCAGATGCTGTTCTAATTTTGATAGATACATTTCAGTTTTTCGATGTGGTGATTTGACTAAAATAGGTTTCAAATGTTGACAAGAAATTTTGGTTTTTTGACAGATGTAGTTTACTTTTTGATAGATGTGACTAACTGTAACAGTTGCGACTCAAAATATGGATTTTGTGAACCTAAAATTTTTGACAGATAGTTGCGGTGTTCCATTTGATACATATGGCTCAAAAATACACATGCAACTCAGGATTTGACAGTTGTGGTGTAGTATCTAAACTCTATAAAACTAGACTTTGTTGACAAACACTTGCGGTGACTAGAATGATAGTTGCGACTCTCTAGGATAGATGCGGTTCTGAAAATGACAGTTGCGACTTATGTTGACAGTTGCAGTTTTTCTATTGATTCTGTTTTGACTGAATCCATTTGATTGATCAAGTTTGATTGATGAATATAGTGAAAACAAGCACATAATACAAGTGTTTTCAATTTGTAGTGATAGATCTGTTAAAACTAGAAAACATTTACAACCTAGAATTTTTTGGACAATACTTGTTGAGTTCTTACTTGGATAAATCTAGCTACGTATATTCAAGGCATATGACTAGTAGCTTGACCCCACTGGCTCTCCTCCATGATACTCACTTATACGGGGTAGCCAAGCTACTGTACCCATGAAACTCCCATGGCATACATCTCATCTCCACACATGAACCGTAAGAATGTAAGACAACTTCATAGGTCTGAACCTGTTGCACTAGCAAATAGATAGGATTTTGGAAAAACTACAACATTGTTTTTAGTAAGGGAATTCTATTCATGGGGCACCATCCAGTATGAAAAGAGACCATTTCTTCCCTTCTTTTTAGAATAGTGAGCGTGATTTCTAGGGTTTCCCACAAAAATCCATTTTTATATACCAGGTGTAAGTCGCTGGCTAAAGCGAAATTACCAGTCTGAGTCATCTTGGGGTGAGTGCTTTGTCCCACCAAGATAGGCCCAAGTTCTAGAGTCAGTAACCATTTCTCTTACACCCAATATTGCATGACTGTGAAAGGGGAGAGGATACTTCGATATACCAAATCATAAAGGGTTACAAAATGTGATTTCGCACTAGAAAAAGCAAATATTGATTCTTTTTAATCCAAATAAAAATTATTTATCTACCAAACAGAAAGCTTTCCAAATAAAATTAACAATGTCATTAGGTCTTGCATGCAAATTGATTAGTAGTTTGTTTTGTGTCTTTGGATTTCATCCTACAGAAAATATGATTTTAGTCTTCTATGCTTCATCCTGCGAAAACTAAGTTACTCTTCCAAATACAACTGCAAAAAAATATTAGTGAAAAAAAATGAAAACGCGAATTTATGAAAGTTAATAAAAAAATAAAAAATCTATTATGAGGAAAATGCGGCTTTTCATGCCATAGATGCAGCTAGATGTGGTTCGTGTTGACAATCGGACAAGGTGCAAAATGTTGACAGTTGGATGCAGTGTAAAGTGTCACGGTTGCAGTGCAAAATGGCAGATGCGTCGCGCGATGGATCAAATGCAGCCCGCGAATATAGATGCATCATTTATTTGAGCAGATGTGGTGTGTTGTACGATAACCTTTAAAATAAAAGACGGAAAAGGAAAAGTATTGCACGAATTTGAAGCCTAATTCACATCAGGTTCACCAAATGTAACATAGATTTTTTGGAGAATTTGCTACATAGATTAAGATGATCAAATCTAACAAATAATCTAAATAAAAACAACAAAGAATGAGTAAATGAACATAAAAAAATCAAAACAAATAACTGAAAAGATCTCACCAAATATGCATCCACTTCTTCAAATTATCTCGATTGTCCTTCTCCATTTTGTTGTTTTAGTATTCTTGCCCTCAAATTTTTCAGTATTGATGCAAGCATAACCTTGTTGAATGTCTAAGAAAAATATCAAAGATTAAGTTTCTTCTCAAAAGTATTGATTTCAGGAGGAGGAATAATGATAATGACAGGCCATTTTATAGATTTTGGGTTTTCGAACGATCGACTCAGATTCAAAAGAGAGATCGACAGATGAGATTGATGAATGTCATGCAATGTGAGTTATATGTCAGATAGAACATTAGTTAGAAAATTCTGGAAGACAAAGATTAAATTAGAATGATAACTTAATCTTGTGTCAAGACTATTCGAAAATAGAAAGAATACGTGTTCAAGATTGAATAAACAATTTAATCTTCATTTAAGAGTCTTCGAAAATAGAAGAAATAGACCTTGAATGTCAAAGAAAAAGTTAGAACTCAAAGAATAAAGAATTCAAATGCACACATGAATTAATTAATTAAATAAAGATATTTAATTAATAAACGCTTTCATGCATATGAGTTAGAACTAGTTAACTGACTGGTTGTGATAGAGAGTCCTCTCATAGAGACAATTAGATATCAAATTCAGAGATAACTGGTGGATTTAAAATAGATCTCGAGTCAGAAGCTGAGTGAATGATTTAGATAAATGAACGACAGAAGAATGTGACAAAGAATAATAATGAATTAAATGTTATTTTAATTCAACATTCAAAATTGAAAGATTAATTTAATTAATTAAATAAAGATAATTTATTTAATTTGACTGTTGAAAAGGTGGAATTGAATAATTAAATAATAAATATTTAATTATAGTTGAAAAGGTTAAATTGGGTAATTAAATAATAAATATTTAATTTAGAAAGAAGAATTAATTAGTTAGCAACATAATTAAATAAAAAGGGGTATTTAATTAATAGAGGAAATATGTGTTAGAAAGGTAATTAAATAATAAACATTATTTAATCATGACCATGCATATTAGAAAATTATGTCGAAAGTGGTACTCGTAGGCCTAGACCAATTTTCGGTGTCTACAATAAGCTCAAACTAACTTTATAAAGTTTATCATCATGAATAAACAACAAAAATTATGAGCTAGAAAGGGGTCAGTACAATAAAATTCTTCACCATTAAAGTACAACATGAACTAACTTATGAAAGAAACTTAAAACTAGAATAGTAAGACTAAAATATAATATTGAGAAGATGAATCATGCATACATGTGGAGGAACAAAAGAAACCATGAAAACAATGTAATTCTCATTAAATTTCTGCAACATGCCTTTACACAACAACACAACTCTCGATTTTAAAATGAGAGGAGACCCCTTATTTATAGTTTTCCTATTTACTTTATTGTGTGGTCTAGATTCATTTTACATTAGTGTTTCACCTACCCCCAAAATATAACAATATAAAAGACATCTTTGTCTTTTCCCTATTTTGTCCTTTAGTGACCTTGACACTGTAACAGTTTTGTCTTTTAGTGTCTGCCTTCCTTTGTGGCTACTTTGATAGGAATGCATTATCTATGATAGTTTTTCCATCATTCTTTTGGATGGTAGCATATACCACAAATTTCCCAATCAAAGCCTGAAGCTTATCCCATTCCATAATATCTGATTGTAGGATCTAAAATTTTATCTTCTTGAATCTTTTCATGATCTTCTCCGAATGTTTAGTGCACTTAGGGGTGGCTTTGATAACCTTCTCAGATTGGACAAAGGCTCTCGCAGTAAAACCCATAAAGTCGGGTGGCAATGCATCCATAGTCGGTTGTTCCATCTTGTAGAAGAATGGCTCAATGTTTTCAGGATCTACTTCCAAGGTGATCATTTCATAATCGGTCATCATCTTCAAATATTATTTGATGTCAGTATGGTGTTCCACAACCCATTTATGGTCGGGCTCTAATCCATGCAAAGCCCTCTCCAAGACCTCTTTTTTGTTATTTAAGGTCATTTTCCATGTCTCCACGAGCCAACAATCGTTCTTTGCTAGCCCCAACTCCTTCTATACCTCTTTAGAGAGCTTGAGGATGCTCTTGAGCTTTGGGTAGGTGATTATATATAACTCTTTGAATTGATGATACATTTTGATGGAGTTCTCAAACAATTTCTGCAACTCTCAAAATTTATTATATGTTTGGGCAACATGTCAAAGACCCACATCTCTATTGTATAAGACATAGTTGAACCAATCCATTGTGGCCTTGGTTTAATTCTCCCTCTTCTCCCTCTTTCTTATATATTCCTTGGAGAGCAATGAGGGTGGTGTCAATGATGTCATTGGAGCTTCTTCTTTTATCAACATCCAATGTTGAATGTAAGTGATAAGATCCACTACTTGTGCTTTCAGTTCCTCCTTAGTGGATTGGTCTTTATCCATTTGTTGCATGATAGAGGCTATAGATCCATGGAACTCATCTATTTTTTGCTCATGAGTCACCAAGACCAGATTGATTGTTGAGATGCTATAGCTTTGTATGACACCCATTCATTTATCAGCTATAGGAGTAGAAATTTTTATTATTCTGGATCCAGAGGCATCCACTGTGATGTGGGAGTGATCCTTAGGCTTCTTTTCCTTTCTTTTTTTGGTCTACGCTCGGGCTACGATCACCTCTATTCATGATTTGGGTTCAACAATCATGAAGGCCTTATTGTTTTCCAATTATTGTTCTATCCATTTAGGCACCTTGGCAGATTCCTTGGGTGATTCATGCTTACCTTCTTCTCTTTGTTCATCTAAAGGCTATTCCTCTTCATTTCCAAGGACTTCTTCTTCATGTGTCGCATTTTCATTCAATTCCTTTTCGAGGGTGGCTCGTTCCAAATTTCCTTACTCAGTGGTGGTGGAATCCTTTTTTATTACATTTTCCCCTTGGGGTGCCCTCTCTTCTTTACGTATAGTCCTGTAATGGCTCTGAGATTCAAAGCTCTCTTTAGGGGAATCCTTCTTTTCTTCTTTCTCTTGTTCTTCTTATTTTTTCATTGTTTTTCTCCCTTTTTGGAGGTACTCCTTCTTGGATGAGGCCTCTATCTTGGGTGATTGGAGAACGCTCATCCAATATTTTTGTCTATTTCAGTATCTTCCTTTTCCTCCTTAGAGTAACGTTCTACTTGGTCAACCACTTCACTTGTGACGTTATGATGCTGGGGAATTTCTTCATCCAACTCTTGATCTGAGGTTTCTATAACATACTACTCGTTGAGGGCCTCAGTGTTCTCCTTTGAAGAGAATGACCTCTCCCCATCAGACGCCACCTTATCTAGATTTATACTTAGCCCAGCCTTTGAATGTTCACAATATTCTTCTTGGTCAAAGTCCTCAAGCTCCTCGACTATATACTTAGCAACCTCCACCCTGTATTGCTTTGCATGGTGCCTCTCCATTTATTTTGAAATTTTCATCATGGGATTCTCTATAGCTAGTGGTGGAAGAGGTAGGGCAACAACAACTTGGCCCATGAAATCTTGGACCTTGGGGTCAAGTATTATTCCAAAAATCTTGGGAGGTGCATTTTGCATATATGTCGCAAAAGGATGTGCTAGGGTAAGAGGCAACATGGTGCTAGTGGTTATTGTATGTGTTGGAGTAGAGAGAGTGGGAAATGGAGGAGGAAGTGAGGAAGAAAACTACAAGGACATGGTGGAGGAGAAAGAGTCAAGAACCATGATTGGAGCCATTGGTTTGGTGGAGGCGATGTGAATAGAAATATTCATAGTGGGTGGAGATGAAACATGAATTTCCTGCGAGACCAAAAGTGGAGGGGTGGAAATGGTAGCAACAACAAGAGTGGAAGTGGCGGGTGGTGAGTACAATTCCTCAGAGTTCTTTTCTCCTTCATGTTGGGGGTATTATTCTATGGTAGGTATTTCACTTATGAATCCCCCTATTCTCTTTGTCCTTTTGGATGACTATCCCTTCACAGTCTTCCTAGAGTATACTTTATGCTTAGGATTACACTGAGGCACATCCTTTTTTTCTTTGATATTGTCACCGAAGGGGACTTGGTTGATCCCTTTGATGGGGAAATAGTCGCTCCACTATCTGTTTCACTCCCAAGCTCATCTTCGAGCTCGCCATAAGTCAAATCTACACCCTTTATTTTGAGTTGATAAATTTGCCTGTCTATCCATTTCCTTGTCGTGTTCTTAATGGGACTCATTAATAAATAAAGGTTCATGACCTCTTCTTCACTCTAATCTATTACTGGTAGAGGTAGGTTGGCCACAACATTGAACCTATCATCAATAATATTGTTGTCTTCCTCTACTATCTGGTCAAGCACTGAGAAAAAAATTATTGACTTCATGAATTGGGTCCTCATGTAGTGCCTCATTCACACTTCTTTATAATCTACATAGTTAGCCCAGAAGTCTTCGACTTGAGGCCTATGGGAATATTTCTTTATGATCCATTTCTTTAGATTTCCGTAATGGTCAATTCTCCCTCAGTTGGTGTGGAGATCTAAGGAATACTCTGTTAGGACTAGAAAAATCCCACCAGCCTCCATCCATTTGTCTTCTTCCTCCCACTAAAATAACCATACTTTGATCTCATGATTAAGACAAGTCACTCAAAATTGTGCAACAAGATCCATTCCATAGTCCCATAAATATGACCTTTTGCATACAAATATTTCCTTGATCATTACAGAGTAAAACACAAAATAAATTGATCTATGTGGATTTGAGTTGTTCTTCAAGCTTTATCTTTATTTTTCATTTGCATTTTTCATTTCATCATTCAACTCCATTATCATATCATTCCTAGCCAAAATGTAGAAAATTTTCTTCTCATATCATAAATAATTTCTCCTTATCAGAGAGATCATTCATATGTCTTTCTGATCAATAATTTAAAAATCCTTCATTTAATCATTTTCTATAGTATCGACGAGACATGAGCTAGGTCACAATGATCAAATGACTCTAGAGATATTAAAATTGCATAATCGAGAGGACAAAACCTATTGTCTCACTGATTAGGGCCCATTGGCATGAGCAAAGCAGTCGGAGAAAAAATTTCAAATTAGGTCAAGCTCACAAGTCATACCGATAGACATCCCATCGGTAAGAAACATATTGCCTCTTGCTGATAAAGCAGGTGAAAAACTATGTTGGAGAAATTTATATAATCAGAACAAGTACCTTAAGATCATCCCAATCACATTGGTCACACTGACAAAGACTTCATCAGGGAGAGACACATACAATCTCACCGACAACATGAATGAGCAATTGAAATTTCATCAAAGAAATATACATAATTAGAATGAGTTACTTGGATGTCCCTGGCTTTATGAGTCACCATGATAACAAACTAAAAATATCCTTAGAGAAATTCTCATTGACTTGTCCCAACAAATAAAAGGCTAAAGGAAATATCTCGAGGAAACATGTACAATCAAAGCCATTCTCTCAGATTTAACTAATCATATTTGTCATACCGATAACTGAGATTTTCGGGGAGAATCGCGTCAATTCATCAGAATGATCAAAGCATGGAAAAGAAGCATTGAGAAGACATGTAAAATTGAAGTGGGCCCCTCATGTCTCTCTGATTATGAGGTGTCTTTGATGAGGGGAAACTAGGAAGGTTTTTCGAGGATAACACTCATTTCACTCATGAAAGAGCTCATTAACAAAAGAAGGAAAATCAGAGAATAATTTTTGAATCACATTGACTGTGCAAGCCATGTCGATGGAAATATATCGACAAGAGATATCATCTTGGTAAGAAGTATTTTGAAGGCCCTGATAGAGTAAGCTACACCGATGAAAGAAGTTTTTGGGAGAGTCTTGCTGATCCATCCGAATGGAAAAACGAGGGAAGAGACACATTAGAGAGACACATATGGTTAGATTGAATCCTTCAGGTCTCTTTGACTATGATGGTCATGCCAATGGGAATATTTTTGGGAAGAGTCTCACTGACCTACCCTAGTGAACACAACGGTAATAGAATGTGCATTGAGCAGACTAGAGTTCATCGGGATAGTGTTCCATTCTCTCAATGATAGTTTATGTCAGCTTGACGGTCATGCGAAATGGATGATATATCTAAGAAAGACATTGGTCGAAGACTAAACAATATTTCTATGAGACCTGATATTGGACAAACATCAAAATTTCTCTCCCCAAAATAGGTAAACATCAAAAAGGAGGAAAAGGAGATGTTGCAGAATATTGGTAAGACAATCAAGTGGTTTGCCTGATGAAGTGTAAAGTTTAAAAGGGCCTGCTAGATCAAAAATATATTAATGAAAAGGTGCTTCCTTTTCGTGTTTCTATATAATTTGGACATATTGTGGTTTAAAATATGGATCATCACAATTATAGGATATGAAAATATGGATATATACTTCTCATACTCATACAAATTGTATCAAAAATGACTATGTTGCATGCATAAATTCTAGGAGGTTTAATGGAAGATCTTGAATTTTGTGGCTTAATATTGGTGTCTATTGTTTGTTAATTCAAAAAAATTATGTTTTTGTCTCCATACTACTACTTCTTTGTTGTTTGAATCTATGTATCCAAGTTGATATTTTAGTTTCATCAAAACAAACTTGCTATTTTTGTGTGATCAATTTAATTGGTTTCTATTAAAGAATTAAAATCCTTTTAATTGAGTAGAGTAACTTGGGGATAACAATTGGATCAATAAGAATAGTTAGGTAGTTGATAATATTATCAGGTTGCCAATAAGGTTGACATTTCCTTATTATTTAAATTGATATATTAAGGATATTTTCAATTTATCAAAGCACATTTGTTGTTCTTATTTGGTTCAGTTATCTGGTTCCTTCAAGGAATGATTAAATTATTTTAATTAATCACAGTAATCTAGAAAAGGTCATTTGGATCAATAAGAAGAGTCTGTCAATCACATATTTGCACATTTATACAAGTTATAAATATTCACAAGTGCCAAACAATCAGAACTAAATTCAATACTGGTCACTCATCATTATACTTTATTGACTCTGCATACCCAACAAAGCACTGGTCTTTCTATTCAATCATATAGAAGTCATTTTAGGAACTTTAGAGAGTGTTCATTTCTAAATAACTACATTTGTTAGCTAAACATATTTATATACCTTGATATTGCTTATACAATCTATACCAAATTATCCATTACATCTACTTCACTTTCCATTGTCAAAGTAAGTAGATTTCATTAGTTAAGAGTAGCATAGCTTTCAAATATGCTTCATTAGTAAGGTCAACCTGCCTAGGTCTAGCAGATCTTGAATATTATGGAGTCATAAACCTAATAGGATAACTCCATTCGTTGGTTCAAGAACGTTGCAAGTCTGATCATAGAGCTTGAATTTTTGAGATCCAATAGTTTGGCGACTCTTCTAGGGAGTATTTTAGTTATATCTAGTTAGAGACCATCATAAAGAGTGATAAAATAAATATCAGATCAGAATGAATAGACAGTAGACACCAGAGATATTTCATATCATCCAATATGAATGAAAGAAGATATTTACATCAGGAGAGTCCCAAAAGGAATACTATTAGGTGGACATATAAACATGGATCTCCCCATGGGAAAATTAACACAAATAAGGGAGAACGAATATCTAAACAACCAGAGGATGATATAAACACATCAGAAAAACCCTTCAAATATTTCAATACTCCTTTCCATCTCGATGGTGGAAACTCCACAACACCACCTAGAAACAATCTAAATGATATTTTCCTCAATTTACAACCAGATTCTCAACAAGAAGAGGAATTTAAAGCCCAGGCTTAGGAAGAGAGAAAACAAAGACAATAGGAATATGATAGGGAATTATCATCACAAAAAGGAGAGGAAAACCAAGGAGGGTGTTTTGACCATGCTATTGTTGATTTTGGTAGCATGTCTAACCCAAAAATGGAAACCCATCTAGCATGGAAAAAAACATCAACTTATAAGGAGACAATAGATGATACAAGAAAACCTAGACATAGATAGACAAATAGAACAATTAGACATCCAAGCACAAAATCCACCAAAATATGTTCCTCCACATAAACAAGGTATCAATGTTAACCCTCAAGGAACATCTTAGAACACCGATGCTCCTGGTACTGAAAGATTACCTCACAATACAGGTGGTAATCTGAGATAGCATGCCTAGCATAACATACCACCACTAAGATCCCAACCTCAAAACACAGGAAATGCCTTCTAGTACTACCCACAACTAGGTCAACAGTATGTACCACATTAAAATGTACGTCCTCAACCACAATACAATTTTTATCACCAGCCTAAGCATGGATACCAACAATACCCCAATCTACCACCCCTGAATATGCCTCCAAAAAACCATGTAAGTAGACAATTTTATTTAACAAGATATCAGTTATATCCATACCCAATGGACAGTAATTGGAGATATATGGTTCCTAAATTTAGTGGGAATAATGTGATATCAGCTGAGGAGAATATTATAAATTTCAATGCTTTCATACAGGATATTGGTATGGAATACAAAGATGTAAATATGAGACTATTCATGATGTCAATAACTGAACAAGCAAGGGATTGGTTCAATGGTCTACCCAATGCCTTAATTGATTCTAAAGTAGACTTTCAAAATTAATTTTTGGAGAAATATGGAAACCAATGCACTCCTGAGTTTGCCTTACATTAATTGATAGAATTCAAAAATATCAAAATGAATCAGTCTATGCCTTTAATAAGAGGTTCTCCAAATTATACAATAAGATACCACATGGATCCAAACTGACTGACCCTGCAACGTTGAGTATTTATTTGAAAGATTTGGATCCAAAAATAGGGTATGAACTCAAAAATAGATCCCCTAGAAGTTTAACAGAGGCACAAAAAATAACACTGACCATTGAGAACAATACAAAAGTGGCTAGGATGACTAGTAAAAGAGATAATGCCAAAATTCCCCAAAACTCTAACAATCTCTAGAGGCATGAAAATATATATAGAAATGAAAGAACAAGATTGCATGATTTGTCATATAATAGAAATTGGAAAGATGGAAAACCCATAGTTGATAGGCCTAAATATAAGGAGACTTTGGATCCCTTAAATAAGAAGGGAGCATACATGGTTAACAACCATCCTTGGTGTCAAGATTGCAGGATGCCTCATTCCCTAGATCATTCTTTTGTAGCCTAGTCAATACAAGAAAAAGAAATACAAATTGAAAATGAAGAAGAGGATCATACAATATACTTAACCTCTGATACCCTCCATCTGGTTGAGTCGGAGTATTCCTCTTCAGAGGAAGAAGGCTATGAGTATGATGTTGACAACCAAACGTACAATATTCATATGACAGAGCAACAAGTTTTCTTTGATTGGGAGAATGAAAGTAATGATGAATCACAACCTCCTTACATACCACCTAAGTCAAACAGGTCAAGATGGAGGAGGACAATGGAAGAAGAAATCAAAGAATTGATCATTTCTGCATTAGAACAAGCAAAAATAAATTATGGGCTAAGAAAAAAAACAATAAATTCATATGAAGGCACTCCAAGAGGACTATTTTTGAAAGAAAAGGGGACTCAGGATAAAACAAAGAAGGTAGAGAATACAAAACTTAATAAAAATGAGTAAAGACATGTTCACAAAAAGGAAGAAAAAGAAGTAAAAAAAAACATAAGCATGATGAAACTAATAAAAAGGAAATAAAATAAAATAAAGGAGATTCACTGGAACAAAAGAAGATAGTTAAAATTGAGAACACCTCTTCATTTGATTTCACACAAGCTTTGTCCTAGGTGAAGATGTTTGTGTCACTATTATAAATGATGAAGATAAAATAATATAGAGGGAGTGCTATTCAATTAATATCCAATGGAACCAATAGAAACACAAATTTGGAAGATAAGAACAATAATAGGCAAGGAGATATAAAAGTCCCTGAAGTTGTCTTGGTGATGCATTGATGAATCCTCCACAGGTGGATCCATTTTTTACCATGTTACTCATAAACAACAAAATGATGAGAAATTGTATGATTGACTCAGGGGCTACTGTTAACATCATGCCAGTGGGATTTATGAAACAACTTGGCATGTTGGTGGACACTAATGGTGGTAAGTGTTATGCCATGGATAGTAGACCTATCCCAGTGGTGGGAATCATGAAGGATGTAGAAGTGAAGTTGGTTTCTTATCCATAAGCAGTATATACTATTGAAATAACTGTAATTCACATGCCTCCTCATTTTGGGAGTCTCTTGTCAAGACAATGGACTATAGCAATGGGAGGAAATGTACAATTTTACCTATCATATGCTACAATACCAGTAAATGGTGAAGAAGTAAAACTATATAGAGAACCAAAAGTAAATCAGATTGTGGATTATGTTGCTCAAAATCAGTTGAATTGCTTATGTGATGTGGATCTAAGAAGTTTTAGAGTAGAACCTTCAAAACCTGAATTAGTGAACACTGATCCAATTGATAAGAATGTTTCCAAGAATTAACATGGTGTGTGGCGAATGTACTCTGATGGATCATGCAGTAAAGAAGGCAATGGAGCAGGAGAGGTGTTTATTTCACCTAAGGGTGTTACATTCAAGTATTCATTTTTATTGACATTTTAGTGTACAAATAGCATAGCGGAGTATGAAGCCTTGCTAATTGGGCTAGACATGGATATCAATCACAAAATCAAGCTTTTGACCATTCTTGGACATTTCAAATTGATCATTTGACAAGATTGAAAAATGATACAAAGAAAAAAAGGCAAAATAGTACAAAAGTGTTGTGTGGGATACTATTGAGTTGTTTGATGCCTTTTCCATTGACTGAATCGATAGGTCAAAAAAATTGATGGAATTTTTTTTTTTGGAAAATATAACTTTAAAAAGAGATGATGCCACTTTGGTTGGGATTTCACAAGTTGAATTCAAAACAAGACTTGCCATCCCTGATAATATTTACAACTTGCAAGTTTTTGATGATGATAGTGATTTGATAAAATCTCTACATTGTATTGACCAGTATGAAGTATAGGAGATTGATTTTAATGCATTTGTAGAGGAAATAGATGGAAAACAAACTATGTCTGGAAAAGAGGTTGTTTAACTCAAAATTAACAAACTCCCTAAAGGACTTCTGGTGCTAGAAAGGGTGTTCAATGGAAATGACCGAGCCTTAATGAAGAAAACAATTGTAAAAAGAGAAGATGTTGAAGAGATCAACTTGGGGACTGAGTTGGCACCAAAAAGAGTGTACATTGGAAAGAAGATACGCCCAATGATCAAAAAAATGTTGATTTGACTGTTAAGGAAATAAAACCATATCTTTGTATGGTCTTATGAGGATCTTAACACATATAGAGAAGATTTGTTCTACCATGAGATTCCATTAAAACTAGATGCAAAACCATTCAGGCAGAAACACCGACCCATAAACCCTACTTTGGAACCTAAAATGCATGAATAACTCATAAATCTTAGGGAGGGAGGTATTATCAAGCCGATTAGACATTCCTCTTGGGTCTCCAATCTGATACTGGTATGCAAGTTCATCTTGCAAGAGTATTTGGACGTTCCTGAACTTATGCAGGAAAGGATGGAAGAATTAATGGAACTCCATGAAATCATAAATCAAGTCCAGTAACATAATAAAAAGAAACAATTACAAATGAAATACTTGTATCACAAGAAGGCTAAAAATAGGAATTTTGAAATGGATGATATAGTTCTCATGTGGAATTCTATGAATCAAGACAAAGGAAAGCATGGGAAGTTTGAGGCCTTATGGCTAGGACCCTTTGTCATTGTTGGAAAGGGATGTGAGGATTCCTATTATCTCTAGAACATGTTAGGAGAAGAACAAGAATTTCTAGTACATGGGAAGTTCCTCAAACATTTCTTTTCTTAAAGAACATAAAGAGGATTAAGGATTGACAATGCATAGATAATTCTTAAGCAAATCTCAAAATAAATTTTTCCATGCATGGTAGTCTAGGTGAAGGTCAGGAATTGCCATTGCATGGATTTTTTTTGAAATACCTTCTAAAATTCATAATTTCCATGCAGAGTAGTTCTAGGTGCACACAAAACTCCATTTTCCATTCATGGTCTGCTGCCTAGAGATTTTTTGGATCCTTGCAATGATCTCATGCTCATTCATCACCAGTCAGAGCCACTGTTAGGAATGGAAAAATCACACCATCCTCCACCCATTTGTCTTATTCCTCCCACTAAAAATCACCATACTTTTATCTCATGATTAAGACAAGTCACACAAAATTGTGCAATAAGATCCATTCCAAAGTCCCACAAATATGGCCATTTGCATATAAATGTTCCCTTGATCATAACATAGAAAAAACAAAAGAAATTGATCTATGTGGCTTTGAGTTCTTCAAGCTTTATCTTTATTTTTCATTTCCATTTTCCATTTCATCATTCAACTCCATTATCATATCATTCCGAGCCAAAATTTAGCAAAGTTTCTTCTCATATCATGAATAATTGCTCCTTATTAGAGAGATCATTCATATCTTTCTGATCAATAAGTTACAAATCCTTCATTTGATCATTTTTTGTAGTATCGACGAGACATGAGCTAGGTCACAAAGATTAAAATACTCCAAAGATAATAAAATTGCATAATTGGGAGGACAACACCTATCGTCTCACCTTAGAGGGCCCATCGACATGAGAAAAGAAGTTAGAGAAAAATTTTCAAATTAGACCGAGCTCACAAGTCATACAAATAGAGATCCCATCAATAAGAAACATATTGCCTCCTGCCGATAAAGTAGGTGAACAACTATGTCAGAGAAACTTATATAATCGAACCAAGTCCCTTGAGATCGTTTCAATGACATTGCTCACACTGACGAAGACTTCATTAGGGAGAGACACATACGATCTCATTGACAACATGAATGAGCAATTGAAATTTCATTGGAGAAATATACATAATCAGAATGAGTTACTTGGATGTCCCCGACTTTATTAGTCACCTCGATAAAAAACTCAAAAGATCCTTGGAGAAAGTATGACTGACTTGTCCCAACAAATAAAAGGCTAAAGGAAATATCTTGGGGAAACATGTACAATTGGAGCCATTTTCTTAGATCTCATTGATCATATTAGTCACACCAATAAGGAGGATTTTTGGTGATAATCTCGCTAATTCATCAGAATGAACAAAGCGTGGAAAATAAGCATTGGGAATACATGTAAAATTAGAGTAGGCCCCTCATGTCTCTCTGATGAACGAAAAGTAGGAAGGTTTTCGGGGATAGCACTCATTTCACTCATGAAAGAAATCATCAGCAAAATAAGGCTAATCGAAGAATAATTTTTGAATCACATCGAT
Organism: Sequoiadendron giganteum; assembly: GCA_007115665.2. NCBI lineage: Eukaryota > Viridiplantae > Streptophyta > Pinopsida > Cupressales > Cupressaceae > Sequoiadendron > Sequoiadendron giganteum. Next base: position 114,986,943 of record CM021100.1, read on the forward strand.
TGTGCAAGTGGCGCCGATGGAAATATATTGGCAAGAGATATCATCTTGATAAGGAGTATTTTGAAGGCCCTGATAGAGTAAGCTACACTGATGAAAGAAGTTTCAAAAATAGTCTTGTTGATTCATCTGAATGGACAAAGCGAGGGAAGAGACACATCATAGAGAAACATATGGTCAAATTGAATCCCTCGGGTCTCTCCGACTATGCTGGTCATGCAAATGGGAATATGTTTTAGGAAGAGTCTCACTGACCTACCCTAGTGAACACAATGGTAACAAAATGTGCATTGTGGAGACTAGAGTTCATCAGGATAGCATTCCATTCTCTCAGTTATGGTTCATGTCAGCTCGACGATCATGCAAAATGGATGATATTTCTCAAAAAGACACTGACCAAAGACTAGAAGGGATTTCTACGAGACTTGAAATCGGATAGACATCAAAAAGGAGGAAAAGGAGATGTTGCACAATATCGGTAAGACAATCAAATGGTCTGTCCGATGAAGTGTAAAGTTGAAAAGGGCATCCCAGATCAAAAAGTCATTAATGAAAAGGTGCTTCCTTTTCGTGTTTCTATATAAGATAGACATATTGTGGTTGAAAATATGGATCATCACAATTATAGGATAGGAAAATACAGATATATACTTCTCATACTCATACAAATTATATCAAAAATGACTATGTTGCATGCATAAATTTTGGGAGGTAAAATGGAAGATCTTGAATTCTGCGGCTTAATATTGGTGTCTATTGTTTGTTAATTCAAAAACAATTATCTCGCTATCTCCATACTACTACTTCTTTGTTATTTGAATCTATGTATCCAAGTTGATATTTCAATTCATCAAAACACACTTGTTGTTTTTGTGTGATCAATTTAATTGGTTTCTATTAAAGAATTAAAATCCTTTTAATTGATTACAGTAACTTGGGGGTAACAATTGGATCAATAAGAAGAGTTAGGTAATTGATAACATTATCAGGTTGTCTCCAAGGTTGAAATTTCCTTATTATTTAAATTGATATATTAAGGATGGTTTCAATTAATCAAGGCGTATTTATTGTTCTTGTGTGGTTCAGTTAACTAGCTCCTTCAAGGAAGGATTAAATTATTTTAATTAATCACAGTAATCTGGAAAAAATCATTTGGATCAATAAGAAAAGTCTATCAATCACATAATCATAAATATTCTAGTCTAATTTCACATCCAATTTGAGATATTCAATATTTGATAGAGAAATTTTGTACATTCTAAAGATAAAATCATAAATCTATTAGCCCAATTTTAGATCCAATTTGAGGTTATGAAGCTCCGACAAAGGAAGTTCCTACATTCTAAAGATAAAATCATATTTTATTGGTCCAATTTGAGATCCAATTTAAGGTCGTGAAGCTGCCATAGAGAAAGTTCCTACATTCTAAAGATAAAATCATAAATATGCTTGGTCCAATTGTAAGGATTTTTTTTTATTATTATACTTTCTGACATTTGGATTGATACAAATTGTTACTTTAGAATTATGGTATTTATTTTCTTCTAATGTTTTCAACCCTAATTTTAGGGAAGAGCTCTGAAGATGGTTCCTTTGGATGGAGACTACACTTTTCCTCTATAGGTATGAACAACTATTTATCCTATCTGTTATGCTACAACAATTAACTACAGGTTAGAACATTTCCATATCAACATAAAATAGTAGGTGCAATTCACTTCAAAAATTTCTATGGTAATTTCTTTGTAAGGAATTTTTCACTCCATGAACATTTTTCGTGCACACCAGTATGTTAGTTATTATCTTGATCTCCTTTGTGATCAAAAGAATAGTGAATTTTATTGCATAAATTATGACCATTTTTAAATGCTATGATCCAGTGCCACTTTACTTCTTACTCACCATGTGCAAATGATTTAGAGGATAGATCTTTGTCACCATTTGACATAAAATTTCATTGTTTTTGGACTATTTGTTATGATTCAATCACTATTTGATAGTGTTATTCCCTTCTCAGTCCTATAGGACAGAGGAAAATTCAAATTTTACAACTCTCTAACAACAATAAATAGATACACTAAAGATATTTAAAATTGGCATCTTAGTAATAATGCTTAGGGTGTACTCAAGATAGTCAGCATAGGAATGAAGGTGAACCATGCACACCTAATGATCAACTCTATATGTAATGAAATAAGGGTTATTGACATGTGAATTATTTTCAGCCCTCATCCACTAAACATACATGACTTCATGCATCTAGAACATAAGAAAAGCTTACAATGTCAGTGTTCTAGAGTGCTTCATGAATTCAAATATTTTGAGAGATTCCTTGCAAAACCTATTTTGTGCACATTTTGTAATCATATCATTTCATTCCATGAGATGACGTCTCTTTGAGTAATTATATCAGACAGTTCATTTTGTACTACATTTTGGTGTCAAATATTTGTTAATTATGGTTAGTTTCATTACATTCAAATTCTAAATTCTAGGAAATTATATACAATAAATAGATTGATGGTTGTTTGTGTAACTAAGTAAAAAATCTAGGTTAGCATGAAATAAAATGCTTAAAACAAACCCTAGCATAACTATGAAGCACAAGGGAGGAAACAAAGTAAAAAAATATTATGTTTTCCCTCAAATTTTGATGAGAAACTATGACTATGACAAGACCTAAGAAAATATTGAAGGATTTGATCTAAAATGCATGTGCAGACTAAAGCCTGCATGCAATAGAAAAACCTATAAAATGACAATGTTAGCAAAAAGACAAGAGAACCTAAGCATGAAATTATGAAGTCAAGAGATCATGAAGTAACAAAATGAGGTTGAAATTTCCATTTTACAGAAATGCTAAATTTGAATGGAGGGACAAGATTGAAAGATGGAATATTCCCTAAGATCAAGGGCTGAAAATGCATGTGACAACCCCTAATTAGGGTTAGGGAAACAATTCAAAATGAATGGCCAAGATTTGATTTTGAGAAAATCAAATCAAGGGTTAGAATTGTAGTCATGCAAAATTTACTCATGCATTTGATCATGCTTCATTCAACATTATTTTCTCTATTAATTAAATAAACCAATTTAATTAATTCACTAAGCTTACTTCTTTAATTAAATAAATCAAATTATTTAATTATCTCCAAACGTTTCCTGATTTAATTAAATCACATGTATTTAATTAAATGGCTCATATTCATTTTCCTCTCATTTGATTTAAAACAAATACAAAAATGAAAATCAAATATCACACCACCTAATCAATAGCCTAATTAGTCAAATATTTGATTAATGCTAAGACTAACCCATGTCCCATCCACTTGCACAATAAATCATTTAATTTGATTTATTAAAACCCCTATTTTCCTCACAAGGCATGTTCCCAATGAATATGCCCTTATTAAATCCCCTTGTTTGACTTTTTTGTTCAAACAAAATTCCCCCCAAATCCTTCAACTACATGCATTTATTGCCATTTTCAAATTTGAAATGGGCACATTGGCCAAAACTTGCACAATCATGGGCCAATCACATTTTGACAAGTGGCTCTCTCCTACTTTTTGGGGATTAGTCCCACATTCATCAATTTGGCCTCTCCTCTCTTCAAACTCAACTATAAATCCAAGCCTTCTCTCCTTCAAACACACAACACATTTTATGCAAAGTTACTCTCTACATGTGAGAACTAAATCTGCTCTTCATCACAACATTTAATCATCTCATTTTTCTTATCAGGGTTGGGAAAGGGCTGCCTTCTACACAAATGATAACACCAATCTGCTATGGAATAGATTTGCATTCATGTTTTATATGCTTTATTTAGTTTTCCTTATTGTTTCAATGTCTTATTTAGCATGTTTAAGTAAATGCAATATTTCATAAGGATGTTTACTTTTGTCATGTTGGTTTGTGAGTTTACTAACCATTTGCAGATTTTGGCATCCACAAAATGGCACTAGAAGGAGGGCGAATAAATATTTAGTTACATAGTATTTTTATTTTGATACATAGTTTTTATTACTTGTTCTTGCATTCAATTGAATAGAAATTTCAGAGTTCGAATGGGGGTTATATTAAACTATGTTATTTCAAAATAAGAGAACGAAGAATGTATGTTGTTGATACATTTGGTGGGATAACTTGCATAGGCATTAAGCAATCTGAACTTTTCTTTTATATGGATGCTCTAAAACATGTAAGATGTATTATGTGACAAGTAGTGTAAAAGACTCTTGTTTGCATATTTCTACAACGATCCTCCTAATAGTAACTAGTTTCCAAGCTCTTATTGCAGTAGAAGAGAAGACATATATCTCATACATTTTATCAAAAAGCTCTTGCACCTTGTCTTTGTGTCCATACTTTCTTTGGAGAAGAAACTCTGGAATAAAACATATTAAATGAATATGGAGAGCATGGATCTTCAATTGTTTCAAATATCATTAACTAAATTGATTAATGATAAATGTGTTCCCATGGTTATTTCTATCTCATTAAATCGATCCAAAGGTTGGTAATGTGTGCATATTAATGTTTGATAATGTCATCTAACATATCTTTGGTTTTGTCCAACAAGATCTAAATGGAATCGACTTGGTCAAATGTGAATGCCAAATCTTAATGGGCTCTCTCCTCTACTTGTCACAGCTCAGGTCTCAACCATCTCATTCCATGAAAGCCAAGGACAAGGGTGCGAAGGACAATGATAAAATTTACGTTTGAAGTGAATCTATTTTAGATGTATACTTAAGAATTTTAGCGTTATTGTTGTTCTAGAAGAATTTCCAACTACCTGCCATTCTGCTTTGATGGACATCTATACCCTTTTCCAAAGTTCTCATTTTCTTTGCACAAGTTGGGAGGGTGCTATTCAAAGATTGTATAAGTCGACTGTAGACCTGCCAATTGCATTGTCTTGAAATTTTATCCATTCACTGGTCAATGTTATCTCTGTAAACAATAAATGCGATTGGAAAGTGTCAAACAGTTCACGTGCCTTGTCTATGCTTTCACACTGCACATATACCAAGGAAGGAGGGTGTAGAAGAGGCTTTAGAATTTGTGTTTTATTTCACCTGACAAATGCATTTGCTTGAAATTTTAAAAAAACATTTATTCGTTCTCCTTTGCACGCCTGCTAATAGCATTTTTTTGAAACTTTCCGAAATGAATTTTTAACATATCTTTGCACAGGTCCACCAATCATTGAAGAATTCAGTTCTACATCTTCCAAATGCATTTAATCCTGCCAAAGTTGTTTGAATTTACACCTACTAATTTCATTAAGCTTGAAATTTTCAAAATTTTCTTGAAGTCATGTTGTATGTATGATGTAATCACTCCAGTCCATGAAACTAATTCTTTAAGGTATTTTGTCAAAAATTTCATGCGTTTCTTATTTGAAAACAACTTCCACATTAGGCGATATGATTTTTGTGACTGGTGAAATCAAATAACTAATAATTTGTCTGAATGTCTCCAGGAAAAAAGACAATACCAACATCTGATACTAGCACCAGAGTTGTTGATGAGAGAAGTCCTCTGGCAGATTATGCGAGTGACAATATACAAATATTTTGACACTCATCAGTGGTCTCACAAATTCCTTTCACAAGTCACTAGTCTTACGACAGTATGTTTGAAGTAGATTTCTTTGGGTTTGAAGATGATCCCCTGCCTATGTTTTCCTTTGTTGAGATACAATTTATGTCTCTTTGAATGTGTTTGTGGTTCCTCTATCAGCTTTTCCTTTTGAAACAAATTCATCTTATATTCTACTAGAAAGATATCAATTACTATTTCTTATAGTTCTTGAGGTCAGTATGTTTGAAGTAGACTTTTTTTGGATTTAAAGACCATCCCCTGCCTATGCCTTTGCTGAGATATAGTTTATTTCTCTTTGAATGCATTCATGGTTCCTCTATCAACTTTTCCTTTTGGAACAAATTCATCTTATATTCCACTAGAAAGATATCAATTACATGGAAGGTCTTGTCCAATAAAATTTGAAAGGGTTGACATTGCAATCAATAATTGGAGAGTTATTACTAACATCACCACCCACTATAGTGAATATCCAAATAAATCCTCAGTTTGTGCGCCTACAACTGCCATTAAGAGGCAGAGAAGATTGGTCATACATAACCATTCCTTGCTTATGAAAGGATTAACATTCTTCAATTTAGATTTGACATTACACTCTATACATGGAATGATGTGCAGGTGGTAAGCTTGAAAAGTTAGATCGAGCAGAAGGCAACCCAATCAAAGTTATTATGATAATTCTTCCTAGATCAAGTACAACAACTTTGCGTGTATTGATAAGAATCATATCATCAAGCAAATTGACTTCATTGATAGTGACAAGCTAAAGGAGGATAGGATTTTGTACTTGCTGAAGATATAAAGTTACTCCTGAAACAATGAATTGATGGGATCTCGATTTAAATGATAAGTTAATTTTTTTATTTTTCTTCAAAATGAATATATTTCTCACAAGATTTTGTTATATGAAAAGCAAGAGCAGCATTTATGAGGAGAGAAATTTGTCTTTTCAAGTGTAACTTGGAAAGAATAAATCTTATTTTGAATAAAATTTATTTGTAGGTCGAAAGGAGAGGTTTAAGAGGCAAATGTTTAAATGATTTATTTCTACAAATAGTTGTGGAACTAAATTTTTAGATCTCAAACACTTGTTTCCAATGAATTGTTTTCTTGTTTTGAGAAATTTGTAAATTCATTATAGTTGAAACTATATTCATTATGTTAAGTTATCATTTATTCTTGAAATATCATACTCCTAATTTGTGATAAATTTGTATTGTTTATAGGTTGACATCAAAGTTGGCATCAAGAGACAATGATGGATTTTTTTTAATCTCACGTTGAAATCAAAGAACACAAGTAAAATCTTGGAGTTAAAGAGGATTGAAGCACTCAAATTCGGAGTTGAATAAAGGCAAATAAATCAGGATTTGAGAAATTTTGAAATTAAGACTTGAAAATCATTTTTTAATGCTTGTGGTTATAATCCAAGGCTCTAATTCATGCTTTAGTTTTTTGTTTTTAAGACCAAATAAATTTTCAATTTGGGCTTAAAAATCAATCACTGATTTGATCTTTTCAAAGTTGGATTAAAAGTGAACATTAGAAACATACTAAATTTCAATTTGGGTTCTAAAATTTGACAATCAACAATCAAATTTTGCCTTTGGAAATTAAAATGAATAAGTTTTTTTTATGCTTTGCAATATTTTCACAAATTAATATCATCTAAAAGACGTATGCACTTCTCTTGCGCCTCACGGTGATCTTGAGAATCAAAAGTCATTTTTTGATATTAATTTGTCAAAAATATTACCTTCACATTTCGATTTGGGTTTAAAATTGAACAAAACTTGTCTAGTTTGAGAAAAAGGTATTGCGAGTGTTCTCTCTTTGTTCACACAAACAAAGATGATCGAACTACGAATGCACTTGCTTGCTATTGTAAGCCTTCAGAGAGCCTGCCTTGGTGGGAAAAGTACTCACCCCAAGGAAATGACTCAAGTGGTAATGGGCTAAAGCCAAGCTCTTCCAAACTGCTATATAAATTTGTGTTCAGGGTGAAATCCATGGACAATGGGAAGCGGCGCACGAGAACTCTCCCCCCACTATCTTTATGATGTGTAAAGCCCTTGCTCTAAGCGTTGTGAGATCTTTCACAAGGATTTTATCATTGCAACCCCTAAACTGGATGCCCTTACTACAAACTTTTGTTTAGAAGCCAAAAATCTTATCTATTTGTTGGTGCAAGAGGTCATGTCCTTTGAAGCTGCCCCACTTATACATGCAATTTTTTTGTAGAGATGAAAAGAATGCCATGGGAGATTCATGGGTACTGATGCTTGGGTGACCCAAGAAGCGAGTGCACTATAAGGGGGGGCCTATGTGGTCAAGCATCTAATCATCCACATTGAATATGCACATCTAGATTTATCCAAGTGGGAACCCAAAAAATACTATATTTTCATCCTAGGATTGTGCATGTTATTGGCATGAAAAACACTTTGCTTGGATCCAAAATAGTGGAAAACAAACATTCAATACAATAATCAAAATTTCAAACCCTTTAGGAAGCAAATACCATTGACAAAATTTAATGATTATTGCTTGCCCTAGGGATTCTATCCTTAGAGGCTTCTAAACGTTTGAATTTATATCTTGATTTTCTCACTAAAGTCAACAATAGGTAGACTTTGCCTTGATTTCCTTGATTTACACATAATGCACTTTGTGGGATGAAAGAAAATTAGGACATTGGACATTCAGTTTGAAAAACATAATCAAGAAAGTGCTTGTGTCAAAAAGAACCGAATCTAAGCAAGATAAACAAACAACTAAACCACACATGTGATTGTTCTCTTTTGAGTCTTATGGTTTTCATGCAAAAATTGGTATTTTGGTTTTAATTACTCCTAGGGAAAAGCATGTTCTTCATTACCTTGGTGTTGTAAGTAAGTCCTCATCAGGTCATCTAGGATCAAGTCAAACACTTCACCCCCCAAACATTTATCAAATTCCATTTCACCAACAAATTTTGGAACTTTGAAAGCCTCATTTATGCTAGAATTTTGGAAAATCAACATCACCTTATTTGACTTAACACACTTAGTCAAATTATCAATCCTCTTGAGAGAATTTACCTCTAGGATAACAAAACTTCCTAGGGTTTACAAGTTGATTACCACTTTATTTAGCTTAACACACCTAGTCAAATTATCCAATCCATAATCACCTCATTTGACTTAACACACTTAGTCAAACTACCCTCTCATGTACAATTTTACTCTAGGATAACACAACTTCCTAGGGTTTACAAGTGCATTATAATTTTGTTTGACTTAACACACTTATTCAAATTATCCTCAATCCAAATCAAATCAAATCAATTCCTAATGTCAAGCATTGATCCAAAGTTCCTGAAAGTTTAAATTCCCATATCATTCACACATTTCATCCTTCATCTCATCATTGGTCCTAAACCCTCGAATTTCAGCAAGGTCAAAACACAAGAGGAACATGGAATATAAACTTGATTCCTCCATCATGAGTAATCCAATTCAACCGAACTATCCAAGCCTTACAATGAAAATTGATTTTCAAAACTTGCATTTGTACAATCCATACATGGGACCATTATCTCCTCCAAAACTCAATGGTAAAAATGTGAGCATGCCCAATCTAAATTTTGGAACATCTTTTCCTATGGTAGATTTAAGTCAAAGACAAAAATTACAAATCTATCAACCAAACAATTAAGGCATGAGCCTTCCCCCTTTACCAACCATAAATCAACCGAATCCGAGCAACACCCCCTTTATGAATCAAAGCATCATATCAAATCTTCCCATTTTTTCATCGATATCGCAACAACAGGTGGCAACCATTCAAGCAATACCAACAATCAACACCATTCCCAATCCAACACCACCATCGCCAAAACACAACATGAAAAATTCATTCTCCATTGTGTTGAAAACCGCTCAACAAGCTGCCAACCAAAAGGCACTCCAAAACCAACTAGCTGCCCAACAAGCTACACAAGCTACACAAGCCCAAAAAGCCACACAAGTTGCGCAAGAGGCTCAAGATCAAGCCCAACACCAAGCTCAATAGGCGCAAGCACAATTCTACACACTATTACAAGCAATCCATGAACAATTCCATGAACAAGTAGCACAACAAGGAGCCCAACAAAAAGCTTTGTTGGCACAACAACAACTAGACCAACAAAAAGCTTTGTTGGCACAACAACAACAAGACCAACAAAAAGATTTGTTGGAAAAACAAAAACATGACCAACAAGAAGTATTGTTGGCTCAATAGAAAATGTAGACATTACTCAGTTTGCAACAAAATCCCACCATAATTGTTGAAAACAATAATCAAGGTCTATCCATCGAGGAACACCTTAGAGGTATATCCACCTCATCTAATGATCAAATCAACATACATCAAGAGCCATTTTTTAGTCATAATAAAGACCCCTCCTACAAAGATCTATTTCATGGAGTGTTAATTTTATTTGGTCCTATTGGCATAATCCATGATCCATCGAATGATTATATTGAAAATGTCTCTACATCACCTAACGAATTAGAGTACACATCTCAAGAATTTATTCCAAAGCATGATCAAAATCTTTCACCAAAGTCTAGCAATGGACCTTTCCAAGACATATGGACATCCTTTGACCTCATGACATTTGAGAAACTTCCTATGCCTTATGACAATGCTCAAGAACCCTTTGAAAACTATCCATCCTTTGGAATTAACTCATGTCAAGAACTTGATCCAAATCATGTTGAAAGCAATTCGAAAATTCATCAAAATCAATAATTCATATCTCCAAGATACTACAATGAGGTAATGGGCACTCTCCTATCTATACAAGATATCGCAAATGATGAGCATATCCATATAGAACATACTCCTCCATCTACCTATAAGATGCTTTCTTTGGATGGACACATAGATGATCTTCATTCAAAATAAGAGTCTCATACTCTTGATATCATTACCAAGGAACAATAGTCTCTTACTCTTAACATTTATACACATCATGGTCAAGATATAGAGAAATCTAGAGACATGTCAGAAATGGGTCATGAAGAAGGTTTCTACGAAAGTTGTGAATCAGAAACATCATGTGAAAGCATATCAAAAATGAATCATAAGGAAGAGTTTTATGTGGAAAATGAATCATCAACACCTCTTAAAGAAGCATTACAATCTGATATCTCACAAGATCAAGCTAAAGATACCAATCAGACATTCATCCCACATATGGAGGATCCTATCACTTATAAATTTGGATCACTTACCTTTCTTAGGGAAAGCTACCTAATGAATAAAGAAGTTTTCACTTTTGAAGAGCCACCACGGAGAAGATCAGGATTAACACCTTGTTTCCAAGGTAAATTATATCCTGTTGCAAATAAAATGTTTCAAAAAATGAATTATCAAGAAAAAGGATTAGGCCTACATGGACAGGGTGTCCTAAAACTAGTATAGATTTTTGACAATCTTAGGCATCAAGGCCTTGGTTATTTGAAAATCAAGGGGTATAAACATATCAATGATACCTCCATGAAACTGGGGGCAACTTCATCTCAAGCAAACATCAACATAGGGAGCATGAAGAATCCTTATAATGAAACTAATGCCAATACTACAACCAGCCACATCATGAATCTTCATCCACCCATCACCCCATCCATGAATTGGGACCAAAATCAAAAGGGAGATTTGAATCAAAGCATGAAGAACATTATCAAAGCAAAAGAAGCTAAGAAGCATATTAGACAAGTCAAATACATATGGATACCAAAAAATACAAAGAAATATTATCCCTATCATACTCCATTAGTTGAAAAAACTATGGGGAAAAATAAAAAAGAGAAAAGTATACATCAAATATGTCCACAAAAGAAAAATTAGGCTTCTCACAAAGCATATCGAGCTGTTGGTCCTAATTCTGAGAACACTTTTGTATCCACTCATTATCGATTATTTTCCCAAGTTTGGAGAGTCAAAGGTTCCAAACTGTCAACCAATCCATCTTTTATTCCTTAACACATTCTATCCACGCCTCCACGCATGATATCCAATTCTCACATTGACCATGTGTTGGAAATGACCTTTCATAATAAGGATTCAAAAGGCACTCTATTGCGATGTGCACATAAAGACGAAGTTAACTCCGATATTAGCAAAGTAGATCAAGAATCTCAAAAGTTGCATTCAAGTGCATGTATCTTGGCAAAGAAAATTCTTCAAGTAGGATACCGATGGAATTTTATGATAGAAGAATCTACAT
>CM021100.1:114999718-115018952 GCA_007115665.2 Sequoiadendron giganteum
ACATCAATCCAAAAAATTCATATTAGTTGTATCTAATGCACATGTCAGCGTCACATCAAATCATCAAAACAATTTTGTTCCAAATCAAGCTTCAACAATCTTGATCAATCCAATCCAATCAATTATCACCTTGTTTGACTCAACACACTTATTCAAACCACCCTTGTGTGTATGAGTTTACTCTAGGATAACACAACTTCCTAGAGTTTACAAGTGCATTATCATCTTATTTGACTTAACACACTTAGTCAAAATACCCCCTCATGTACGAGTTTACTCTAGGATAACACAACTTCCTAGAGTTTACAAGTGCATTATCAGTTTTGTTTGACTTAACACACTTAGTCAAACTATCAATCCATCAATCCGATCGATCAACATTAAGCTTGGTTTTCAACAAAATCCCAAAACAAAGCATTGATATCATCATTGCATATCCATATCCAAATTATCAAAATCATGAGAAAATCTAAAAACATCAGAAAAATTAAAAAAACCAAAAAAATCCAAATCATATCAAAAATCCAAAACATGTCAAAATCCAAAAAATAAAAAAATAGAGTTGTCGGTCGAACTTCATCATCTCTGAGCTTGAACGTAGGCAAGGTTGATCTATGATCATCCCCTGAGACATTTTAGTATTTTAGGCGTTCGTCACAATAACAATTCGTTCACCCATCTAGTTTACATTTTAGGATTTTAGGCGTCTGTCGCAATGGCAATCCGTTTGCCCATCTAGTTTATATTTTAGGGTTTTAGGCATCTATCACAATGGAAATTCATTTTCCCATATTTTTCATACCCTAGGTCAGTCCTTTAGGCGTTCATCGCAATGGCAATCTATTTTCCCATCTATGTCATTAGCAGTCAAGTCAATTGGAATCCAAACTATGTCATCTCTGAGCTCAAACGTAGGCAAGGCCATCCTTGATCAGCCCCCGAGACACAAAATACCAAAAAAAACCTCAAAACATTTCAAAAAATATTAAAAACATCCAAATATCTAAAAAACCCAAAATTGTGCACCCGTCTCATCTCGCTTTCACCCACAATAATCGTCGCTTTCATTCTTTAGTGAGGCAATCAAAAGCAAGTCTAGCAGGTTTAAAAGTGAACACCTAAACATCAAAGTCTCAAGTCTAGATCTATAAGTCAACAAGTTGATCAACTCACAGTATCAATATCTTATCATCCAACCAATCACATCAAAACCCTGATCACAACATGTCCTAGGAATGCGACCTTCTTGCGATGGACATCAGCATCAGGTATTCTCGTAGTTTAGCCTTGGCTAGCGGTACAAAGAACAGTAGCTTGTTTATTTAATTTATCTTGGTCTTTTTTAGACTTATCTTATTTTGTGCTCATTCCAAGGACCTCTCGATGATGCCTAAAAAAAAAGGTTTAGATTGAAAGGAATGGGACAATGATCATTATATTTTTATCTGCTATGCTTGTTGGATATTCTTGTAAAATAACTTCATCATGCATGCTTTGTTTTGTTTGTAGGAAGGATGTTGTAGATGTCTTGTTGATCACATAAGAAGGCTTTCCTTTTTATGTTTTGGCCTGAGATGTTTAGAATATCTGAACTGCATTCCAAATAAGGTTTCGTTTGTCAACTGTGAACAAGAGTACTCATGTCTAATTTTTGAGTCAAAGTTCATCACACTAGGCGCAATGCCATCTTGGTTCTTAGTACCTTGATGCATCACACCTATGTGTGTTATAAAACATAAAGAGTGGTATGCCCTTTATCTCTCCCATCCTTGGGTAAGTAATAAATCATCATCATTCATTATCATATCCAATAAAGTTTCGATGACTAGTGGACTTCTTGGACTTTTGCATCTTCTTGGATTTAAGGGTTGATCCCTCTCATTCTTCTATCTTCTTTCACACTAACAATTCATCCATCCTGCATCCTCACTTTCATTTTGCATAATCACCTCATATCATCATAGGACAACACCATCCATCTCGTTTATCTCACATGCATTACATAATCATTTAAGTTGTTTAGGATAATATAAATTTTTTATTCTAAGCATCTTCCAAACATCTCATTTACATCATCATTATCATATAGATCATATAGTCTAACCATCCATACATCCATTTTGAACCTCTTTATCGTGAGATTGACCTCAAATCAAATATTTTTGCCCGATCTCTCGAGGGCACAATCTACTAACGTACTTCTTTTCATTGGGGCATCTGAAAAAAAAATCTGATTTTTTTTTAATTTTGATGTTAGCGGAATCATTCTTTGAACCAATGCATTGAGTACATTGCTTCAAAGAGGGGAGAAATGTAGACATGCAAAATATACTCATGCATCTGATCATGCTTCATTCAACATTATTTCATCTATTAATTAAATAAACCAATTTAATTAATTCACTAAGCTTATCTCTTTAATTAAATAAATCAAATTATTTAATTATCTCCTAAAGTTTCCCGATTTAATTAAATCACATGTATTTAATTAAATGGCTAATATTCTTTTTCCTCTCATTTAATTTAAAACAAATACAAAAATTCAAATCAAATGTCACACCACCTAATCAATAGCCTAATTAGTCAAATCTCTGATTAATGCTAAGACTAACCCATGTCCCATCCACTTGCACAATAAATCATTTAATTTGATTTATTGAAACCCCTATTTTCCTCACAAGGCATATTCCCAAGGAATATGCCCTCATTAACTCCCCTTGTTTGACTTTTTTATTCAAACAAAATTCCCCCCCAAATCCTTCAACTACATGCATTTATTGCCATTTTCAAATTTGAAATGGGCACATTGGCCAAAACTTGAACAATCATGGGCCAGTCACATTTTGACAAGTGGCTCTCTCCTACTTTTTGGGGATTAGTCCCACATTCATCAATTTGGCCTCTCCTCTCTTCAAACTCAACTATAAATCCAAGCCTTCTCTCCTTCAAACACACAACACATTTTATGCAAAGTTACTCTCTACATGTGAGAACTGATTTTTCTCTTCATCACAACATTTTATAATCTCATCTTACTTATTAGGGTTGGAAAAGGGCCGCCTTCTACGAAAAGGATAGCACCAATCTGCTATGGAATAGATTTGCATTCATGTTTTGTATGCTTTATTTAGTTTTCCTTGTTGTTTCAATGTCTTATTTAGCATGTTTAACTAAATGCAATATTTTAGAAGGATGTTTACTTCTATCATGTCAGTTTGTGAGTTTACTAACCATTTGCAGATTTTGACATCCACAAGAATTACATGTGACAAGAGGAGATTGGACACATATTATGAGGAAAGTGGAGAATAAAAACAGAAATTTAAAATCAATTCCCAAAAGAGGTTGAGTGACCTTCTAAATTAAAAATCAATTTCATTTAAAAGTGGTGGGGCCATGTGATAGTAAATAATAATTTAAAATTATTTACTTGAAAAGAGGGAAACTTAAATTTAAATAAATAATTTTATTTAAATTTGAAGGAAAGGTAAATAGGACAATTAAATAATTAATCTTAACTATTAAATTGTGGAGGAAATAGACCAATAATTAAATAAATTATGGGGGATTTATTTAATTATGAGTAGACATTAGAATTAGAGATGTATTTAAATAAATAAATAAATAAATAAATTTTATTTATTTAAATAATCAGGAGGGAATAATGAACATATTAAATAAATTTAATAATTCATTTAATTAAGGAGGACATTAGAAATTAGTGGCGCATTTAAATAAAATAAGTATGATTTATTTATTTAAATAGTCAAGAAGAATAAAAGATGTGAACTAATTAAATAATTAAGAATTATTTAATTAATAGATGAATTTGGACGGAAAGACATTACTAAATGTTTTAATTATGTTTAGAAGAATTATGGAGAAAATCGAGTTTGCAGACCTAGGTCAATTTTATGTGTCTACATTTTTTCCCCTCTTTGTCGTAGTGTAGTATATCACATTATGGCAAAGAAAATAAGTCAAAAACCATGCCCCAACGAAGGTATGGAGTGCCTATGCCCCCTCGAGAAAATTTGCGAATTTTGGCCCGGGTTTCAATTTTTTTTGGAAAGTGTCCCGATAAGTTAATTTGAGGACAAGAACATCAATGGCGCAATCGGTTGGGAAATTGGATGAAGTTCAGGTAGTCAAAAGGTCAGTCAAACTTGGTCAAATGAGCCTCCAATAATAACCCTGAGGGTAAATCCCTAAATTTCAACTTATAAATAGGTTTGAAAAGGTAAAAATTCATATCATTTTTACTTTTTGTTTTTGAAATTTGGAGAGCTCAGAGCGAGGAGAAGTGGAAGAACGATGGTGATTCTAGTGATAGAGCATCATGACTACTAGGTTCGGACATTCCAATTGCTAGAGGGTGTAGAGGCACTGATAAGTACCCCTTTCCCGCTTTGTTATTTCTCAATTTTCATGCATTTATTAGGGTTTTAGGTTAGTGAAACAAATGAGTTGCGATGCATATGTGTTTGCGTAAGCCGCATTCACGATTGTGTTGCATGCATTCGATGCGTCGCAACACAAATGCAAAGGATAAGGAAACCCTAGGTTTAAATTGATGCAAATGTGAGGGTGTGCGACACAAACACAAAAATGCAACACAATCACCAAGTCGAGTGATGCAATCACCATATTGTGATGCATATGTCAGACCTAGCAATGTAAATGTTATAAAATGACGTATTTGACTTGTGGAATGATGCAAGTTCTATAAAGTGTCACAAATATTGGTTCAAACGATGCAATCATCGAGTCACAACACATGTGCAAGATGGAACGACGCATGTGACTTGGTGTGATGCAATTGAAGTCAACGTGACACATTTGACTTTGACTAGGGTTGACCTAGCTTAGACTTAGTTTCCTAATGCACTTTTGATTAGATAGATGATAATGATGCTTTGTAATAATTTTCAATGTATGCTAACTCTCATTTTTGCATGTGTAGAAATGATTAGTACCCATCTATACATGTGAGTTCAAACCTGTAAACTATGCCTTTAGAGATCATTTGCGGGACAACGAGCGAAGATGGTTGATGTGGCTAGGCCTATAATATGTTACCTATATGCCCATTATCCAAGAAAATAGCGGACTCTTGACAACATTATGCAAGAGGTGGCATTCAAAGACTTCATCTTTCCACATGTCGACATGAGAGGCCACCGTGACATTGGAGGACATCTATCGAATACTATGGATTCCAATCTTAGGGGAGCTAGTGGTTTACTATCTCCATAGAGGATGCTAGGCCAAGATAGAGTATTATGAGGTTGTGGATTATGCAGGACCTGCTATTCAGGTTTATGAGATCACATAGGAGTTTGTAGCCAAGAATTATGCTCGATGGGATGTCATTTTATTCACTCTAATTGTTGGAGTCCTTATTTCTAATCCCTACAGACACATATTCCTTATTGGATGGGGTGATGTGCTAGTTCGGATGAGACAAGACATGACAATTTTTTCATGGGTGTCAATCTTGGTTGGGATTCCCTATCACCAGTTGCATGAGGTGGCTTATCAAGAGGGATAGAGTATCAATTGCGTGACCACTTTATTGATGATCTAGGCTTGGGATAATATTCTCGCCTTTCATCCACCATTTTAGATTCAACAGTTAGGTGAGGAGATTCCCTATGTTTATTTATATGTTGGCTCAGTGGCACATCTACCCGAGTCAGGGACACAGGGTACTAGCACCACATGATTGATACATTGATGATATTTTTTTGGAAACCTTATAGGGATTGTGCCCAATGGGATGGAGAGGATGAGGATTTGACATTTTTCCAGCAATTTAGATACTTGATTGGTCAGATGGTCCAAAGCCAACACATTATTGAGATGTACCTACCCCATTGGGAACTTCATCAGTTCAGAGAGCGGCAAGGTGTTCTTATGGGGACAATAGAGTATGCAAGATTATCCCAAGAGACCATGTGGGGACCTCCCATAACAATTCCTTTAGTAGAGAAACAAATTGATGGTCTGGTTACATAGCAGTGGAGATGGATTGGGGGTCCAACAGATGCAAGGATCATGACAAAGTATGATGCCTGGTGGTAGGTACACAGACCTGTACCACTTATAGATCTAGATGTTCCAACACCAATTGGTCGACGATCAGTGATACCATTGGTGCGGCAGGGAGAGATGGTGGAAGCGATGGTGGCCAAGGAGATGGGGGGAGAGGAAAAGATAAAGGTCAAGGAGATGGGGGAGAGTTTGTAGAGATGGAGGAGGTGATGGGGGAGGAGATGATGGTAGGGATAGTAGGGGTGGCTGGAGGAGGGGAGGAGGGGATGGTGGGAGGAGATAGCTCCAAATACTTTGGCAATGGGTGGGTGGAGTGGAATTTTCACCCATTCGAGAGGAGGGTGAGGAGGGAGAGAGAGAGGAGGAGGGAGAGAGAGGAGGAGGGAGACAAGAGGTAGAGGTTAGAGTAGAGGGGGAGGCAGAGGTTAGGTCAGAGGTTGAGGTAGAGATCTAGCCAATGGGAGACGTGCCAAGAGAGGAGGATGTTTTGTAGAGCATGAGGCACTGGATATTGGGGGAGAGGAGGAGGCAGTTGGGGATGATGAGGATGTGGACATCGGGAGTGAGGATTATATGGATGAGGCTAAGAGGTGGCTATGAGAGCAGATGATAGAGGGAGAGGAGGAGGGGGATAGGCCACCACCCTTGCCATGAGATGCCACAATAGATCAAAGATTGGTAGACCTCTAGAGTAGATTGGATGTTGCTTTGTCTCATTTTAAGGCACTAGAAATAGAGTTGGAGGTTGTATAGATGGAGAGGGATGAGGCTGTGATAAGATAGTAGGAGTTCGAGCAGTGGGTTAGAGAGTTTGTAGAGTTGTGCATGGGGCCCATAGGGGATATGGCTAGGGAGCTGGCGAGGGTCAACGAGAGGCAGGGCTGATACAAAGTGTCGTATGAGCAGACAATGTTGCCAGAGATATGGAATCCTGGGTTGTCTAGATAACAGAGCAGGATAGGGAGTGGCAGTAGGACTCACAACATTAGTCAGATTAATACTAGTGTAGGTGAGTCGACATCATCAGGATAGTCCTTGGGCATAGGTCACATCATATCCATAGATACACCTCAAGCCATCAGTCCAACCACAACCATAGGTTAGTGTCATCAAGCCATAAATCAAAGCATAGTCAACCTCCAATCATCAACCCCTCAAGATCCCAGATATAGGCCACCTCATTAGTGCATTTTTTAGTTGAGCTCATGAGCGAGTGCTAGTCACCCCACTCCTCACCTTGATGGGATGGAGAGGGCACAACCTAGGGCATGTATTATGTTATTGTTATTGTTATGATGAGACACATTTTTTTTGATACATTGACATTCAAGCCCTCGAGCTCCATTTTTGGGATTCCCTAAGACTTTATCCTATGACATGATTTTTGAGATATATACATGCTATGATTTTGATGCGTACTACATGTTTTATGTTATATTTTTTATGCATTATGATGTTACTATGCTTATGTGATGTGATGTGATGTACGCGATGATATGATGATGCATTTATGATGTTTATTTTATGATTATATGTCATAATAATGATGATTATATTCTATATGACAGCATAATATTGTTTATCTGATGTAATTTTTATGATGGATGCATTAATGTATGACTAGTTATGATGAGATGCATGTACGAATGATGAAGCTTTATGATTATGAATGTATTTATTGATGTTTATGTATGTATGGATTATGCGATGTATGATATGTTATGATGCTATGTGTATGCATTGATTGGCATGGATGGTTATGATGTTTATATATGTTATGCAAATGAATTGATTTAAATAATGTTTTGATGTATGCAATTATGGATGAATATAAGTGATGGACCTTTTTTTTTATATGAATGCAATATAAATGCTATTATGTGAATGGTTTTATGTGAATGTGAAATGTGCTAATGAAATTTCCATATGAGTATGTAATGTTTTTGTATGTGACAAGATATCATCAGGGGATAAGAGAAGAGAGAGGACTAGATGAAGGTGGATGTTGGTGTGGAGAAAGAGATGCATGTTAGTGTGAAAAAATAATTCTTCAATATTTTCCAAAGTACTAATAGGTGTTACTCTAATCATCATTGGGTGGATTGTTGTAATGGCCAAAAAACACTATGATATGACAAATCAATAGTGTGAAAGGTAAAACCATCACATATGACAATTAATCTAGAAAAGGACGATCATAACTCATACAAGGAACTCAATTTCCCCCAGTAATTTTCTCATAATCAATCGCAAACAGACAAGACTAGTCATGAAACATCGTGGCCCCTCTAAATCCTTGTGTTAGGACATCCTCAAGGAACTAGCCACATGACAACCATAAAATACAAGATGATCATTGGACTACATTGTGTCTCCTCTAAATCCTAATGTCAGAACATCCTCGAGGAACTAGATGTAGGATGATCATAAAGGACAAGGACAATCATCATTATACGTCATGGCTCCTCTGTCGCAAGGAACTAGTAGCATGATGAAAATCAAAAGACATATAATGTTTTACAAGTGTTTGCTAGGTGTTTTCCCAATGTTCAAATGTCAAGTTTTTTGATATCGAGATGCCAAGTGTGATGAGGTCTAGATTGCCAAATGTAAATCGATGTCAGATTTAGGAAGGACACATCCTAAATGATGCCAAGTTCAAGAGGATAGATTCTCGAATTTCAGGAGAATCTCTCAAAATGCCAAATGATAATGATAAGAGTTATTCTTCAAAAGGACACATCCAAAGAATAACCAAGAGTTTTTGATAGTTGACTTGTTTTGATAGAGTTTGACTAGATGATTGAATTAATCACATGGCAGCATTGACATACCAATTTGATTGAAATTTTGTTTGAAGAGATTTTTATAGTTTTCTGCAAGATTATTCATTTGAGGATTGATAAAGAGTTCACTTGAAATGCAGTGTCATGAACCCTAATAGACTAACCTAGTGTGGTGTCAGGGGCTCATCAACTGATGGCATTACCTATGTCATACACTCAGAGACCTCATAATTTGACATGATCGATGACTTTGTCTGCAAGAAAAAATATTGAGTCGTGATTTTATTTTGAAAAACTTAGAGGGACAAACCTAATGTATTAGGGGCCCATTTACAATGTGCCTTTCCTACATAGAAAATGTGCAGAGACAACATAGTTCGATTATGAAAAAGACTTGTAGGATAGACACAATGGTCTTTGACTCTTTTTGAAATTTTTGAGGTTTTTCTGAATGTTTTTGAGTTTTCTTCAAGACATTTTTCAGTTTTTTAGGTCTTTTTTCAGGACTTTTTCTTATTTTTATGATTTTTTCAGGACTTTTTATGATTTTAATGATTTTTTCAAGACTATTTATGATTTTTCAGGACCATGTGTGATACCCACTATAGTCAGGTGATAAAGGTCTTGCCCCTAGCCGAGTTGAGGATAATCCAAGAAGGATGAAAGGGAAAGGGACCTCTGCGGGATGAAAGTCAGGGGGATATGCAAGACTTTATGTCAACCATTGCTAGCCATGGATGGAAATGACAAGAGCTATTGATGAATATCATGAATGTGTCAAAATATTGGGTATGTATTGTGGATGAAGGTAGATGGAATGATAGTAGATTGAAAAGCAAAGATTGGCTACGCATGGTGCCTATTTTCTAGGTTTTCACGATTGTACCTATCCAAAGCGCCTGTTTACAAGGTTTTCACTATTGGATGAATTATTTCTCTAATATTTTTGTCATTTTTTTGATTTTTTTTGTGTCACCATGATGCTTGTTTTCCAGGTTTTCATCGAGGTGACAATTTGTTTTTGTATTTTTCAATTTTTTTATATTTTTAAGGTTTTCAGCCAAGCTCTCTAATGCTATGTACAAAATTTGCATAGATGTAGCCTGGTGATAGGCAATGCCAATTTTTCTCCATCTAGTGCAACTAACTGATAAGCACCATAACCAAATGCATCAGTGATGATGTAAGAACCTAGCCAATTACATTCGAACTTACCAGGTTTCTCTTTGTTAGCTTGATTCCTTAGGTTCTGCATCAGGACCAAATCGCTAATCTCAAATTTTTGGACCATTACTCTTTTATTATAAATTTTGTAAAGGCAATTTTGATATGACTATAAATGATTCAAGGAATTTTGTCTTCTTTCTTACAACATTTCTAGCTCATTTAGGCGAGACAGTTGGTACTCTTCATCATCAATAAATCCCTTCAAGGAGACTCTAAGAGAGGGAATTTTTACCTCAATAGCTTCAGATCCATAGACCAAGGAAAATGGAGTGGCTCTAGTGGGGGTATGGATGTTGGTATGATATGCCCATAAGGTAGGATTGAGTTGTAGATGCCAATCACGACCGGCATCATTGACGGTCTTCTTAAAAATCTATAAGATTATTTTATTGGACATCTCGGCTTGACTATTTCCTTGTGGATAATAGGGCATGGAAAAATGGTGTTGGATGTGGAAGAGTTCACAAAGCTCACGAACGTCTTGATTTTTGAACAAATGACTGTTGTGTGTGATGATGGATTGTGGGACACCATACCGATAGATGATGTAGTTAAGAATGAATTTTTAAATTTTCTTACTGATGATCTAGGTGAGGGGGATGACTTCAATCCACTTAGTGAAATACTCAGTGGCGGTGATAATGAATTTATGGCCATTAGAGGAGGAGGGATGGATTTTTCCCATGAGGTCAAGTCCCCATTGTGCGAAGGGCCAAGGAGAACTGATAGGTCTAAGCTCCTATGCGAGTGCATGGATTAGATCACTATGCACATGACATTTCCAACATGTTCTAATAAATTGAAGAGCATATTTTTCCATTGTCGTCCAATAATACCTAAGTCTCGTAACTTTCCTAGCTAAGCTCAGGCCACTCAAATTAGATCCGCATATACCCTCATGTACCTCGCATAAGTTTGTTTAGGATTCATTAGTGTTGAGGCAACAAAGAAGGGTTTTGTCAAAGTTGTGGCGGTATAAGGTGTCATTGATGATGGTATAATGGGCGGCTTTGCAAATGAAGGATTTTTTGTTGGTTGTTGGATAGGTTGGGTGGGACGGTCTAAGATTTAAAGTAGTTATAGTTGTCTTAATACCAAGGTGAACTAGGACCAATAAGCTCATAGACCATTTATGACTTGAGAATACCATATGCAGGAATCGACAGTTGCTCCACTAAAAACTCAAATTTTGACATGTTATTGGGAATGTCCAAGAGAGATCGTATTGTTTCCATTACATCAACTACCTTGTTTTGTGCCCTAGAAATATGTTCAAAAGTGACCAAGTTGAAATATGTCATAAATCTATCCACCATATGTTTGCAAGGCAACAAATTTTCATCCTTGGTCTCATAATCGTCATTAACTTGGTTAATGACCAACTGAGAATCTCCAAAAACCAGAAGTGTCTTGATGTTCCATTTTATAGCCAGTTGGAGTCTTGTGACAAGTGCCTCATATTCTATGATGTTATTGGTACAAGGGAATGCAATTCAAAATACCTTAGAAATGGAGTCCCCTTGCGGTGTGATGAATAGTATACCCACTCCTAAGCCATGACCAGTGTGAGATCCGTCAAAATATAGCTTCCAAGGTGATGTAGGTTCCATGTGAAAGATAGGCTCACCAGGGAAGCAAGCTATCAATTGATGAGTACCTTGTACAGGTGCATATGTGAGTTGATCGACTATTAACTATCCCTTTATTTCCTTGCATTCAACGTATTGTATGTCATATTCACTCAAGATCATTACCCATTTTGCTAGTCGACCTGCCAATGCTACCCGACTTAGAAGGTACTTCAATGGATCAAGTTTTGCCACTAATTTTATCTTATGGTTTAACATTTAATGTCTTAACTTATTTGTTGCAAATAAAACTACAAGAGAGGCTCATTCAATGGATGTGTAGTTGAGTTCATGTCCAACCAAATTGCGACTGATGTAGTATATGGCTCATTCTTTTTCCTCATAGTCATTTTGTGCAAGCAATGCCCGCAGTGCTAAAGTGGTTGCAGAGACATATAGGATCAAATTTTTTCCCTCGATTGGAGGCATCAGGATAGGTGGTGATAATAGATAATCCTTGATATGTTGAAAGGTATTTTGAAACTTGTCAGTCTATAGAAAAGGGATTCTATTGTGCAACAACTATTGAAATAGTTGGCATTTTTCTACTAGTTGTGTGATGAAACGCTAGATAGAATGTAATCTACATTGCTATTTTCTTAGCTCAGTGATTCTTTTGGTAGAGGCATGTCTAATATTGCTTTCACCTTTGTGCGATCAACTTCAATGTCTCATCGAGAAACTATGTAGCCTAATATTTTTCTTGAAGTCACTCCAAAAATACATTTCTTAGGATTTAGACGGACCTTGTATTCTTCTAGCCTCTTAAATATTTTTTCTAGTACTCTAAGGTGATCCTTACATGTCAAATATTTTTCCATGAGGTCATCCACTTAATATTCCATTAGTGTGTGCATGAGATCATGAAAAATCATTGTCATGGCTCACTGATATGTGGCATCTACATTCTTTAGGCCAAAAGGCATGATGTTCTAGTAGTATGTTCCCAAAGGGAAAGTGAACATTTTTTTGTGTTGATCCTTGGGGGAAATGCAAATTTGATTGTATCCCGAGAAACCATCTATAAGGGAAAACATCTTGTACCCTGTTGTGAGATAAAAAATGATGTCTATGTTTTAAAATGGAAAGTTATCTTTTGGACATGCCTTGTTCAAATCTCAGAAACCTGTGAAAATGTGGATCTATCCATTTGGCTTTGTGATATGTACAAGGTTAGAAATCCAATCAACATAGTCTATTGATCTTATAAACCCCACATCTAGAAACTTCTTAATTTTAAATTTTATAAGAAATACGATTTGTGGGTGCATTTTTCTTAACTTTTTTTTGACTGGTTGGGCATCTGGGAGTAAAGGAAAATGGTGCAATACTAATTCTAGATCCAAACCTTGTATATCAGAATATGACCATGTGAAGTTAACCTTTTATTCTGAGAAGAATTGTTGGAATTTAGGCTTCTCTTCTTCTATCAATGATGCGACAAAGAGAACCATTTTGGGGTCCCTTGATGTAGCAATGTTAACTTTTATGGCATCGGCAATGAGAATTACCAATTTTTCCCATGTTATGGCAAGAAAGTGCAATTCTCCATCCTTGGGCGCCTCAGGGAGGTTTTCACCCTCATATATGTCCTTTATTTTTTACTTTTGTATTGTCAAAAGGCACCTTGTGGTTTTGACCTAAAGAAATGTATTTTTTTGTTTTATTTTTAATATTTTTGTGACTAGAGGATTGCACTGTCTCCTCGAAGTATGCTGCACAATCTAGGTCTATATAAAATCCTTCTTTGTGATCGCCACTTGGTATGCCTTCCTAGAGTCCCATGAATTATGTAATAGCTTCATCATTCTGAAAGATGTCCATGGAGGGTGGGCCTTGTTGATCCATGTAAATAAGCTATGGGTAGACATGAGAGATACCATTGTCAATGTTGGTAAAGGGTGAGGAGGACGTAGAAAGTATGCCAATGGAGGATGAAAGTGTACAAACATAATTGTCATCCTTAATTTCCTAGTAAGATTCTATCCAAGGACCATCTTCGAATTTAGATGATTTATACTCATGGTTAAAGTACGGGAAAAAAGGATCAAAATCATGGTCAATATGTGTGGATAGTGATTCAAAATTATGGACAATAGGCTCATGCATGTTGGGCTCATGGAGAGGTTCAAGAATGGGGTGGGACAAATCAGGTGTTGCTAGTGACAATTTAACTTTATTATCCTTTGGGTCCCAAAAGATGCTCACCCATTCTTTTTTTTTATAGTGGGCATCCAGAGGATTAATTTTATACTTGAGTTTGATTCTTTTCTCAAGAGAGAGTTAATCGGGTTCTAGAAATAGTTCATCAACATCATAATCATTGAGGGTTTTATTAGAACCCCATTCCCATTCATGCAAATCAATTTTGGTATAGGAATCTTCACTTGTCTCGACACTTTTAGGAGCCATTACATCCTCACTTCAAAGTACATTGGTATGTTGATCATCAATTTTGAGTTGCTCGAGCCTTAGCCCTAGATAATTTGGTCTCGTAGAAGGTATGATAGGCTCTCTCCTTTAGGTGTTTTTTTTTCCAAGGCCACTAGTTCGATCAAAACCATGTGCTTTGCATATGTCATAGCCTTTTCCATATATGTGTAGTAGTAGTGGGAGTAATTATTCTAGGTCCTTGTAGATCCATAGTGTGAAAATCATCGTTGGAGGGACCTTGAAAGTATTTTTGGGCTCCACTGTGAAACAAGATTTACCATAAACTTTTGGTGGCTTGGGAATTATGGTGATACAATAGGCCATGTTCAATTTGTATTCTCCACAACCGACGTCTTGGATCTTGATATTAGGGTCAACACTTGTTATGATGGCAGGGGTTGATATGGTGGAAGCCACAGAAGTGGATGTGGATGGTTTTGTGATTATGGATGGATCAATGTATTTGGATGGTGTGGATGTTGAAGCCTCACGGTTGATGGCCACTTGGCGTTCAAAAGTAGATCTCAAATTGGTACAATATTGGAAAGGGTCAGGATCTCCTGGTATGGTGATTTTAGGGCCTTCAAAAGGGAACTTCAAACATTGATGGTAAGTGGAAGGTATGGCCTTTAAGGCATGGATCCAAGGTCGACCAAGAAATACATTGCAAGGTAGTTCATGATCCAAGACTTAACATGTTGTATCTATGATGACCGACCCCACACAAATTGGAAGTGTGATAATACCGTTAGAGGATAATTCCTCATTATCATACACCTTTATTACAATGCTCATTGTAGCATCCACACAAGCATCAGAGAAGCCGAGAGCTTTAACCAATTTTAGAGAGCAGATATTCAATCTTTCTCTTCCATCTACTAATATTCATCTAACCTTATGTTTATGGATAAAGACCTTGATATGAAATGAATCATTGTGAAATGGCTTTGGTGAGATGTAATCAAGGTCCAAAAAGGTGATATGATTCGGAGAAGTCAAGTATCCGACCATGTTTTCGAAATGGTTGACATCAATGTTGGTTGGTATAGAAGAATCCATTGGGACTTTATCTAATATGGCCTTGTGTGTGGGAAAAATATGAAGCAACTCAAGGATGTAGATTTGGGTGGGTGTTTTGTTCAGTTTTTCAATGAGATTGAATTCTCCATTGGGTTGTAATGGTTTGGCAGAGGGACCTGTTATGGTGATATTGGGTCATCTAGCACAAGTACTTGGTATTGTGACTGTGCCTTTATGGGTAGTGAAATTACACTCTAGTTTTTTCTTGATGGTTATGGTATTGACATATTTACCTTCGTCAACAGCTCAAAGGTGATTAATGATAGCTCCACTAGAATAGGTAGAGGTACGTGTGTAATTGGCTTGGTTGTCATTATTATATTTACTAGATGTCGAGTGGTTACCTGAACCATGATCCTACAGTGGGTTTTTTTGAATGGTATTGTCTGAATTAGAAGCAAATGGTTGACCACCAAGTTCAATGGTATGATTTTCAATAAGATCCTGTAAAAAGGTTTCTTAATTGCCAATAGGAGGATGTTTTATGGCCTTTTATGTGGTGGTAATAATAGAATGCATTATCATCCCACCATGATGGTTTGAACTGGCTAGGGTCATATGGTATAGGGTCTTGTAATGTGATGATAACAATTTTGGATAAGCTTCTTGAGAAAAACTTCAATTGGTTCACCCAAGGGTGTGTATGTGTGTTTTTCAGGAAATTTTCTTGGTTGGTGGGGTTGTCTTTCATTTGATTAGATGGGATTGTTTTGGATGGCATTGGTGGTGGGTGTCAATGTGGTCATTGGTGCATTTTGGGATTGAAATCCTTTAATAAAAATTACAGGACACATTGCATTTATGATTTTTGTGTCACCAACTCCATCATTAGTGATATGATTATTTTTGACCCAGTGTTGGGTGAAAATAATGTAATTAGCTTTTCAATAGATTACACTATCTAGATTTCAGCCACAACTATGTGAGATATAATCTCTCCTCTCATAAAGGGGGGGAAAACTTCTTACTACTAATAAAAGCTATAGTAAAACTAAGAAAGTACTTAAAAAATGTACACTACACTTAAGAAAGGGGGGGTGTGTTACATTCATGATCCTCTATTTTTTTAGAGAAGATGTTTACAATGCT
Source organism: Sequoiadendron giganteum (assembly GCA_007115665.2). Taxonomy (NCBI): domain Eukaryota; kingdom Viridiplantae; phylum Streptophyta; class Pinopsida; order Cupressales; family Cupressaceae; genus Sequoiadendron; species Sequoiadendron giganteum. The sequence goes on from CM021100.1 coordinate 115,016,016, forward strand.
TCACAATTTTCAAGTCCTAGATCTAATAACTAAAACGTGACAAAAAGCAGTAATGCCAATATCTCTATCTTGTCAAAACAAAGCGTAGAGATACCTGATATGATTAATAATAACAAAATCAAAGGAAAAGGGAAAGCTCACGAAGGCACAAAGTTATTCCATAGCTTTTTCAATGTTCAATCTATAGAAGATGTTTCATTTTTTGCATTAGAAGCACAAAGTCATCTTAGACACAACAATTCGCTGAACCGCATGAATGATTACAAGCACAAAGTCTTGTAGATCTTTCAACCAAAACATCCACACATAAAAGTAAATTCAAACAATAGATGCAACACAAAGTTTACATGAACTATTTGAAGGCTTCCAAATATCTTTCGCTAATCACCACCAATCTTATTCAAATCCAAAGAGAATTGATTCCAACACAAAGTTTGGCACGCAAATTCCTTATTTATTGATTAAATTTAGCTTCACAATATTGAACACAAAGTTTCAATGCTTTTTTGAAAGGGGTAGCACTTCATTGCAAAATATCAAAAGGTAAAAATTACAATAGAAATCCCTCTTATTTATAGAAAAGAGGGAAGAGCTAATTTAGGAAATCAGTTGAGTAAAAATAAGAAGCCCTAATAGAGACTAAGTCAAAGTTTAAATTATTTCTATGTAATTACATCTCATATTTTCAGTGTAATTACACTTTACAAAAAGACATTTAAGATGTCAAAAAATATTTACAATATGCATGGTAAGGTACATCAAAATTGATGAACACCAGAGACAAAAATAAGACTTTATTGTTCTTTTCTCTGGGCACGAAATTCTTCATACTTCTTTGTAGTCTCCTGAAGGAACGCTTCATCTGGTCCAACCGTGTAATCTACAAGAGTGTGTATTTTGGTGATTTTTTCTTGGCAGATGAACAAATATTCTTGCATCTATGGAGATGAGCTTTGAGACAATAAAGAGATAGTTTTATATCACATATGTTATGCATGGTATTCTTTGAAAAATCTTTGTCATCTACCTTCTTCACAAAGGCTTCTTTGAAAACTCATATTATCTCACTGATAGGGAAAAAGGTATGATTGTCATCAAGGATATCACCTGTTAAATCCTCCATTTCATTTATCAGAAGAACACGGTAACCTTCAACGTCCTCCTATACCTAGTTAATATTATCCATTACAGACTTTATTACCTGTGTTTTATGTTTTAGTGATTCCTTCCTTCCAAATATTTTTCTCTATCAGGGATACCCCATTCTTCACCAAATTATTGAGTTTGAGCTCTTTCATTTTCAACCATGATGATAAGCCATTTTCCATTTCTTATTTCTCCTTGGATAGTAAAACTTCTTCTTTATTAAGCTCAAGTTGAAGCTTGTCTATTTGTACATTTTTCTCACTTTCTGCAGTGATAACCTGTGAGTCGTGATCTAAGATTTCATCAATAAAATCATACAACACTTTAACTTTAGATGCAAGCTTCTCCGCTTTTTGTACCATCGGTTCTTCAACATTCACCAAGGTCATAGTTTGGGTATCACCAATAGAAGATCTTTCTTTATTTCTCAAAATGTTTGCATAGTGCTCAACCTTTTCTTTGTATAGATTCTTGGCTTGTTCCATCTTGTCAAGCCTCCCTACAAGGGCATCCAACACTATTTGAGAATCTTCTTTGGCACTTTCATTAGTTACTTTCCCAATTTGTATTATTTGAACAGTGTAATCCTCCATACTTATATAAACTTCTTGGTGTGGAGGAAAACCTACCTCAACAAACTTTTGACCAGCTTTATCAATATGAAGTCTTGAAAGAACCTTAGCCTTTTTCTTCTCCTTCATCTTCGGTAGAGGTATTTATTCAAGGTCTAGCTCATCAAGGGAGATCATTTATTTCTTCTACTTAGGAACATTTGATACCAACCAAGGAGGGAGGGAGGAAGTATATATGTCCACTGAAACTGCTAATTCTTGAGCTGCTATGAATCTTTGAGAAATGGATGGGATTGTAACTATAGGTGTTGCAATAGTCATTATTGGCCTAGTTATTTGCATGCCAAGTTGACTCTGCAAAGATTCATCCATGAATCTGTTAAATTTAGCTTCAGAGAAAATATCAAAAGATGGGGATAGAAACTGACGAACTAGATAGAACATTAATAGTTTGTGTCCAGACAACTGTAGAAGAAGCTGACACGGTTGATAATGCAGGTGGGGAAGAAATATTTTCTAGTCCTATTACTATAGTAGGAAGAGGAGAAGAATAAATGGGAGGAACATGGGTCTTGGGTGTTGGAGGAGTGTGAGGAATGTTGGCATGACCTGGTGAAGATGTAGGAATATCATCAGTTTCATTTCGAGGAGGGGATAAAATTTTCTCATCATAATTGAGCTCTTCCTCTTGATTTTTCTCAACTTCTTCTTGAGATTCATTGGGGGATTGTTCTTCTTCTTTGTTTCACTTTGTTTCCAAGAACTCTTCACTTTCTAATTCTTTAGATTCAAACTCTATATCTACTCCTTCTTCATTTGACAACAATTCTTTGGAAATAAGATCCTTTCCTTCTATATGTGACATGGTAGCTCTTGTTTCTTGTACCTCAGCGGTCCATTCAGTATTCTTCCCCACAAAAATTTGATCCTTGGTCCTCTTTGATATGAAGAAGGAATCACAACCTACTTATCTTTGGTGCGAGACTTCGACCATGGACTGGATTTTTCTTTGGGAGGTTCTTCCTCTGAATTAGTTTTAAACAATTTCGTTTGATAGCCATGCTTATGAAGCCACTCTATTGTGTTATGTAGAATAGGGGCTAGCCTTTCCCTCATGTAAATACATTCTTTCTTTGACCATTGTACCAAAGGTAAAGACTTCCTAGCGATGTTATCTTCATCATAAGTAGAATTGAGGATGTCTCTAGGATTAGTGAAG